>JBAPLH010001934.1:0-113219 GCA_037897445.1 Ceriops zippeliana | reverse complement strand
TGGTCGTTAAAAAAAGTCAATAGATTAATTTCAAAGGTTAATGAATGAGAAATAGTTCTTGTGTTACACGGCAGAAGAATAATTATCTACGATGTGATTATAATCTCATTAGATAAGTAACTTAAGATAAGCGTCAGCATTAGCCAAATGCTATCCCAATACAATGACTCCTTTGGCAGATATACGCAAACATTTTTGGAGAAATAATGGTGTTAAATACTTGTTTGATTTAATAAATAAACTTCATTGTTTAGCAACATATTATCAATTTACATTAAGCGCTTTGGTAATCAAAAAAGTGAGTGCTTTGGCTGACTCAAAAGATTCGACTTGCTAACCACAGAATGATGGAAGTACTCTATATTTTTAGAATTCAACCCAATTAATAGATCAAATAAGAAAAGACAATCTGAAGGAGCAAGAAGTAACTGTTCTATTGTTTCTTGGCAATTTATATTGATGAATTCAATGTTATAGAGACGATGTCATGAAAAATTGTTTTTCGTAATGAATATGGTCGTTAATTGGAATGATAGTCAAATATATTATTTCATACTTCAAATGCAATAAAAAATAGTTCTTGTAACAAGGGGGAAAAAGAGGAGCCTTGATTATCTTTAAGGTGATTGGAAAGTCTCATTATTTAGTAAATTAAATAAGTTCACCACGAGTTGGCATGAATATATCTGATATCCAAGACGAATTGACTCATTTGGCAGAATGGACGCAAACAGATTTTGGAGTAATAATGGTGTTAATACTTTGTTTGAATTTAATTAATATACTTCAGTTGGTTAGCAACATATGTCAATTTCATTATCCTTTAGAATCAGAAAGTGTGTTTTGGAATCAAAAAGATTTCGACTACTGTCTAACCCGCATCAAATGATGGGAGGTACTTTTTTATTTTAGAATTCAACCACTTAATATCAATAAGAAATGCAATTCAAAGGTCAAGAACTCTATTGTTTCTTTGCAATTGAATGAATTCATGTTATAGACGATTCATGGAAATTGTTTTCGTAATGAATATGGTCGTTAAGAAAGAAGAGTCAATAGATTATTTCATGGTTAATATGAATGAATGAAAAATAGTTCTTGTAACAAGAAAGAGTGAGAGAGTTATCTTAAGGGTGATTAGAAAGTCTCATTATTTAGTAATAAAATAAGTTCACATTGGCATGAAATGCTATCCAATACGAATGACTCATTTGGCTGATAGACGCAAACAGATTTGGAGTAATAATGGTGTTAATACTTGTTTGATTTAATTAATATACTTCATTGTTTAGCAACATATGTCAATTTCATTATCGCTTTATCAAAAAGTGTGTTTGGAATCAAAAGATTCGACTTGCTAACCACAAATGATGGGAAGGTATTCTTTATTTTAGAATTCAACCAATTTAATTTCAATAAGAAATGCAATTCAAGGTCAAAGAACTCTATTATTTCTTGCAATTGAATGAATTCAATTATATAGCTTTTTCATGGAAATTGTTTTCGTAAGGAATATGGTCGTTAAGAAAGAGTCATTAGATTATTTCGTGGTTAATGAATGAAAAAATAGTTCTTGTAACAAGAAGAGAGGATATAATTATCTTAAGGTGATTAGAAAGTACACATTATTTAGTAAATTAAAACTAAGTTCACATTGGCATGAAATGCTATCCAAGACGAATGACTCATTTTTATTGGCTCGATAGACGCAAACAAATTTGGAGTAATAATGGTGTTAATGATACTTGTTTGATTTAATTTAATCTATATACTTCATTATTTAGCAACATATGTCAATTTCATTATCGCTTTATCAAAAAGTTGTGTTTGGAAATCAAAAGATTCGACTTGCTAACCACAAATGATGGGAGGTATTCTTTATTTTAGAATTCAACCAATTAATATCAATAAGAAATGCAAATTCAAGGTCAAGAACTCTATTGTTTTCTTGCAATTGAATGAATTCATGTTATAGACGATTCATGAAAATTGTTTTTCGTAATGAATATGGTCGTTAAGAAAGAGTCAATAGATTATTTCATGGTTAATGAATGAAAAATAGTTCTTGTAACAAGAAGAGGAGATAATTATCTTAAGGTGATTAGAAAGTCTCATCATTTAGGAATTAAATAAGTTCACATTGGCATGAAATGCTATCCAAGACTAATGACTCATTTGGCTGATAGACGCAAACAGATTTGTAGTAATAATGGTGTTAATACTTGTTTGATTTAATTAATATACTTCATTATTTAGCAACATATGTCAATTTCATTATCGCTTTATCAAAAAGTGTGTGTTCGGAATCAAAAGATTCGACTTGCTAACCACAAATGATGGGAGGTATTCTTTATTTTAGAATTCAAACCAATTAATATCAATAAGAAATGCAATTCAAGGTCAAGAACTCTATTATTTCTTGCAATTGAATGAATTCATGTTATAGACATTCATGGAAATTGTTTTCGTAATGAATATGGTCGTTAAGAAAGAGTCAATAGATTATTTCATGGTTAATGATGAATGAAAAATAGTTCTTGTAACAAGAAGAGGAGATAATTATCTTAAGGTGATTAGAAAGTCTCATTATTTAGTAATTAAATAAGTTCACATTGGCATGAAATGCTATCCAAGACAATGACTCATTTGGCTGATAGACGCAAACAGATTTGGAGTAATAATGGTGTTAAATACTTGTTTGATTTAATTAATATACTTCATTGTTTAGCAACATATGTCAATTTCATTATCGCTTATATCAAAAAAGTGTGTTCGGAATCAAAAGATTCGACTTGCTAACCACAAATGATGGGAGGTATTCTTTATTTTAGAATTCAACCAATTAATATCAATAAGGGGGGGGGAATTTGCAATTCAAGGTCAAGAAACTCTATTTGTTTCTTGCAATTGAATGAATTCATGTTATAGACGATTCATGAAAATTGTTTTCGTAATGAATATGGTCGTTAAGAAAGAGTCAACAGATAATTTTCAATCGTTAATGCATAATGAAAAAATAGTTCTTGTAACCAAGAAGTGGAGCCTAATTATCTTAAGGTGATTAGGAAAGTCTCATTATTTAGTAATTAAATAAGTTCACATTGGCATGAAATGCTATCCAAGACGAATGACTCATTTGGCTGATAGACGCAAACAGATTTGGGAGTAGTAATGGTGTTAAATACTTGTTTGATTTAATTAATATACTTCATTGTTTAGAGCAACATATGTCAATTTCATTATCGCTTTATCAAAAAGTGTGTTTTGGAATCAAAAGATTCGACTTGCTAACCACAAATGATGGGAGGTACTCTTTATTTTAGAATTCAACCAATTAATATCAATAAGAAATGCAATTCAAGGTCAAGAAACTCTATTGTTTCTTGCAATTGAATGAATTCATGTTCTATGACGATTCATGAAAATTGTTTTTCGTAATGAATATGGTCGTTAAGAAAGAGTCAATAGATTATTTCATGGTTTAATGAATGAAAAATAGTTCTTGTAACAAGAAGAGGAGATAATTATCTTATAAGGTGATTAGAAAGTCTCATTATTTAGTAATTAAATAAGTTCACATTGGCATGAAAATGCTATCCAAGACGAATGACTCATTTGGCAGATAGACGCAAACAGATTTTGGAGTAATAATGGTGTTAATACTTGTTTGATTTAATTAATATACTTCATTGTTTAGCAACATATGTCAATTTCATTATCGCTTTATCAAAAAGTGTGTTTGTGAATCAAAAGATTCGACTTGCTAACCACAAATGATGGGAGGTACTCTTTATTTTTAGAATTCAACCAATTAATATCAATAAAAAATGCAATTCAAGGTCAAGAACTCTATTGTTTTCTTGCAATTGAATGAATTCATGTTATAGACGATTCATGAAAATTGTTTTCGTAATGAATATGGTCGTTAAGAAAGAGTCAATAGATTAATTTCATGGTTAATGAATGAAAAATAGTTCTTGTAACAAGAAGAGGAGCCTAAATTATCTTAAGGTGATTGAGAAAGTCTCATTATTTAGTAATTAAAATAAGTTCAACATTGGCATGAAATGCTATCCAAGACGAATGACTCATTTGGCAGATAATGACGCAAACAGATTTGGAGTAATAATGGTGTTAATACTTGTTTGATTTTAATTAATATACTTCATTGTTTAGCAACATATGTCAATTTCATTATCGCTTTATCAGAAAGTGTGTGTTTGGAATCAAAAGATTCGACTTGCTAACCACAAATGATGGGAGGTATTCTTTATTTTAGAATTCAACCACTTTAATATCAATAAGAAATAAATTCAAGGTCAAGAACTCTATTGTTTCTTGCAATTGAATGAATTCATGTTATAGATTTTTCATGGAAATTGTTTTCGTAATGAATATGGTCGTTAAGAAAGAGTCAATAGATTATTTCATGGTTAATGAATGAAAAATAGTTCTTGTAACAAGAAGAGGAGATAATTATCTTAAGGTGATTAGAAAGTCTCATTATTTAGTAATTAAATAAGTTCACATTGGCATGAAATGCTATCCAAGACGAATGACTCATTTGGCTGATAGAAGCAAACAGATTTAGAGTAATAATGGTGTTAATACTTGTTTGATTTAAATTAATATACTTCATTGTTTAGCAACATATGTCAATTTCATTATCGCTTTATCAAAAAGTGTGTTTGGAATCAAAAGATTCGACTTGCTAACCACAAATGATGGGAGGGTATTCTTTATTTTAGAATTCAACCAATTAATATCAATAAGAAATGCAATTCAAGGTCAAGAACTCTATTGTTTCTTGCAATTGAATGAATTCATGTTATAGACGATTCATGGAAATTTGTTTTTTCGTAATGAATATGGTCGTTTAAAGAAAGAGTCAGTAGATTATTTCATGGTTAATGAATGAAAAATAGTTCTTGTAACAAGAAGAGGAGATAATTATCTTAAGGTGATTAGAAAGTCTCATTATTTAGGAATTAAAATAAGTTCACATTGGCATGAAATGCTATCCAAGACGAAATGACTCCATTTGGCTGATAGACGCAAACAGATTTGGAGTAATAATGGTGTTAATACTTGTTTGATTTAATTAATATACTTCATTTTTTTAGCAACATATGTCAATTTCATTATCGCTTTTATCAAAAAGTGTGTTTGGAATCAAAAGATTCGACTTGCTAACCACAAATGATGGGAGGTACTCTTTATTTTAGAATTCAACCAATTAATATCAATAAGAAATGCAATTCAAGGTCAAGAACTCTATTGTTTCTTGCAATTGAATGAATTCATGTTATAGACGATTCATGAAAATTGTTTTTCGTAATGAATATGGTCGTTAAGAAAAGAGTCAATAGATTATTTCATGGTTAATGAATGAAAAAATAGTTCTTGTAACAAGAAGAGGAGATAATTATCTTAAGGTGATGATTAGAAAGTCTCATTATTTAGTAATTAAATAAGTTCACATTGGCATGAAATGCTATCCAAGACGAATGACTCATTTGGCTGATAGACGCAAACAGATTTGGAGTAATAATGGTGTTAATACTTGTTTGATTTAATTAATATACTTCATTATTTAGCAACATATGTCAATTTCATTATCGCTTTATCAAAAAGTGTGTGTTGGAATCAAAAAAGATTCGACTTGCTAACCACAAATGATGGGAGGTATTCTTTATTTTAGAATTCAACCAATTAATATCAATAAGAAAATGCAATTCAAGGTCAAGAACTCTATTATTTCTTGCAATTGAATGAATTCATGTTATAGATTTTTCATGGAAATTGTTTTCGTAAGGAATATGGTCGTTTAAGAAAGAGTCAGTAGATTATTTCGTGGTTAATGAATGAAAAATAGTTCTTGTAACAAGAAGTGGAGATAATTATCTTAAGGTGATTAGAAAGTCTCATTATTTAGTAATTAAATAAGTTCACATTGGCATGAAATGCTATCCAAGACGAATGACTCATTTGGCTGATAGACGCAAACAAATTTGGAGTAGTAATGGTGTTTAATACTTGTTTGATTTAATCAATATACTTCATTGTTTAGCAACATATGTCAATTTCATTATCGCTTTATCAAAAATGTGTGTTTGGAATCAAAAGATTCGACTTGCTAACCACAAATGATGGGAGGTACTCTTTATTTTAGAATTCAACCAATTAATATCAATAAGAAATGCAATTCAAGGTCAAGAACTCTATTGTTTCTTGCAATTGAATGAATTCATGTTCTAGACGATTCATGGAAATTGTTTTTCGTAATGAATATGGTCGTTAAGAAAGAGAGTCAATAGATTATTTCATGGTTAATGAATGAAAAATAGTTCTTGTAACAAGAAGAGGAGATAATTATCTTAAGGTGATTAGAAAGTCTCATTATTTAGTAATTAAATAAGTTCACATTGGCATGAAATGCTATCCAAGACGAATGACTCATTTGGCTGATAGACGCAAACAGATTTGGAGTAATAATGGTGTTAATACTTGTTTGATTTAATTAATATACTTCATTGTTTAGCAACATATGTCAATTTCATTATCGCTTTATCAAAAAGTGTGTTTGGAATCAAAAGATTCGACTTGCTAACCACAAATGATGGGAGGTATTCTTTATTTTAGAATTCAACCAATTAATATCAATAAGAAATGCAATTCAAGGTCAAGAACTCTATTGTTTCTTGCAATTGAATGAATTCATGTTATAGACGATTCATGGAAATTGTTTTTTCGTAATGAATATGGTCGTTAAGAAAGAGTCAATAGATTATTTCATGGTTAATGAATGAAAAATAGTTCTTGTAACAAGAAGAGGAGATAATTATCTTAAGGTGATTAGAAAGTCTCATCATTTAGGAATTAAATAAGTTCACATTGGCATGAAATGCTATCCAAGACGAATGACTCATTTGGCTGATAGACGCAAACAGATTTGGAGTAATAATGGTGTTAATACTTGTTTGATTTAATTAATATACTTCATTATTTAGCAACATATGTCAATTTCATTATCCGCTTTATCAAAATGTGTGTTCGGAATCAAAAGATTCGACTTGCTAACCACAAATGATGGGAGGTATTCTTTATTTTAGAATTCAACCAATTAATATCAATAAGAAATGCAATTCAAGGTCAAGAACTCTATTATTTCTTGCAATTGAATGAATTCATGTTATAGATTTTTCATGGAAATTGTTTTCGTAAGGAATATGGTCGTTAATAAAGAGTCAGTAGATTATTTCGTGGTTAATGAATGAAAAATAGTTCTTGTAACAAGAAGTGGAGATAATTATCTTAAGGTGATTAGAAAGTCTCATTATTTAGTAATTAAATAAGTTCACATTGGCATGAAATGCTATCCAAGACGAATGACTCATTTGGCTGATAGACGCAAACAAATTTGGAGTAGTAATGGTGTTAATACTTGTTTGATTTAATCAATATACTTCATTGTTTAGCAACATATGTCAATTTCATTATCGCTTTATCAAAAAGTGTGTTTGGAATCAAAAGATTCGACTTGCTAACCACAAATGATGGGAGGTACTCTTTATTTTAGAATTCAACCAATTAATATCAATAAGAAATGCAATTCAAGGTCAAGAACTCTATTGTTTCTTGCAATTGAATGAATTCATGTTATAGACGATTCATGAAAATTGTTTTCGTAATGAATATGGTCGTTAAGAAAGAGTCAATAGATTATTTCATGGTTAATGAATGAGAAATAGTTCTTGTGACAAGAAGAGGAGATAATTATCTTAAGGTGATTAGAAAGTCTCATTATTTGGTAATTAAATAAGTTCACATTGGCATGAAATGCTATCCAAGATGAATGACTCATTTGGCTGATAGACGCAAACAGATTTGGAGTAATAATGGTGTTAATACTTGTTTGATTTAATCAATATACTTCATTGTTTAGCAACATATGTCAATTTCATTATCGCTTTATCAAAAAGTGTGTTCGGAATCAAAAGATTCGACTTGCTAACCACAAATGATGGGAAGTACTCTTTATTTTAGAATTCAACCAATTAATATCAATAAGAAATACAATTGAAGGTCAAGAACTCTATTGTTTCTTGCAATTGAATGAATTCATGTTATAGACGATTCATGAAAATTGTTTCCGTAATGAATATGGTCGTGAAGAAAGAGTCAACATATAATTTCATCGTCAATGCATAAAAAATAGTTCTTCTAACCAGAAGAGGAGCCTAATTATCTTAAGGTGATTGGAAAGTCTCATTGTTTAATAATTAAATAAGTTCACATTGGCATGAAATGCTATCCAAGAGGAATGACTCATTTGGCAGATAGACGCAAACAGATTTGGAGTAATAATGGTGTTAATACTTGTTTGATTTAATTAATATACTTCATTGTTTAGCAACATATGTCAATTTCATTATCGCTTTATCAAAAAGTGTGTTTGGAATCAAAAGATTCGACTTGCTAACCCCAAATGATGGGAAGTACTCTTTATTTTAGAATTCAACCAATTAATATCAATAAGAAATACAATTGAAGGTCAAGAACTCTATTGTTTCTTGCAATTGAATGAATTCATGTTATAGAGGATTCATGAAAATTGTTTTCACATTGAATATGGTCATTAAGAAAGAGTCAACATATAATTTCATCGTCAATGCATAAAAAATAGTTCTTGTAACCAGAAGAGGAGCCTAATTATCTTAAGGTGATTGGAAAGTCTCATTGTTTAATAATTAAATAAGTTCACATTGGCATGAAATGCTATCCAAGACGAATGACTCATTTGGCAGATAGACGCAAACAGATTTGGAGTAATAATGGTGTTAATAATTGTTTGATTTAATTAATATACTTCATTGTTTAGCAACATATGTCAATTTCATTATCGCTTTATCAAAAAGTGTGTTTGGAATCAAAAGATTCGACTTGCTAACCACAAATGATGGGAAGTACTCTTTATTTTAGAATTCAACCAATTAATATCAATAAGAAATACAATTGAAGGTCAAGAACTCTATTGTTTCTTGCAATTGAATGAATTCATGTTATAGACGATTCATGAAAATTGTTTTCGTAATGAATATGGTCGTTAAGAAAGAGTCAACATATAATTTCAACGTCAATGCATAAAAAATAGTTCTTGTAAGCAGAAGAGGAGCCTAATTATCTTAAGGTGATTAGAAAGTCTCATTATTTAGTAATTAAATAAGTTCACATTGGCATGAAATCCTATCCAAGACGAATGACTCATTTGGCAGGTGGACGCAAACAGATTTGGAGTAATAATGGTGTTAATACTTGTTTGATTTAATTAATATACTTCATTGGTTAGCAACATATGTCAATGTCATTATCGCTTTATCAGAAAGTGCGCTTTGGAATGAAATGATTCGACTTGCTAACCAGAAATGATGGGAGGTACTCTTTATTTTAGAATTCAACCAATTAATATCAATAAGAAATGCAATTCAAGGTCAAGAACTCTATTGTTTGTTCTTGCAATTGAATGAATTCATGTTCTAGACGATTCATGGAAATTGTTTTCGTAATGAATATGGTCGTTAAGAAAGAGTCAATAGATTATTTCATTGTTAATGAATGAAAAATAGTTCTTGTAACAAGAAGAGGAGATAATTATCTTAAGGTGATTAGAAAGTCTCATTATTTTAGTAATTAAATAAGTTCACATTGGCATGAAATGCTATCCAAGACGAATGACTCATTTGGCTGATAGAAGCAAAACAGATTTGGAGTAATAATGGTGTTAATACTTGTTTGATTTAATCAATATACTTCATTGTTTAGCAACATATGTCAATTTCATTATCGCTTTATCAAAAAGTGTGTTTGGAATCAAAAGATTCGACTTGCTAACCACAAATGATTGGAGGTACTCTTTATTTTAGAATTCAACCAATTAATATCAATAAGAAATGCAATTCAAGGTCAAGAACTCTATTGTTTCTTGCAATTGAATGAATTCATGTTATAGACGATTCATGAAAATTGTTTTCGTAATGAATATGGTCGTTAAGAAAGAGTCAATAGATTATTTCATGGTTAATGAATGAAAAATAGTTCTTGTAACAAGAAGAGGAGATAATTATCTTAAGGTGATTAGAAAGTCTCATTATTTAGTAATTAAATAAGTTCACATTGGCATGAAATGCTATCCAAGACGAATGACTCATTTGGCTGATAGACGCAAACAGATTTGGAGTAATAATGGTGTTAATACTTGTTTGATTTAATTAATATACTTCATTGTTTAGCAACATATGTCAATTTCATTATCGCTTTATCAAAAAGTGTGTTCGGAATCAAAAGATTCGACTTGCTAACCACAAATGATGGGAGGTATTCTTTATTTTAGAATTCAACCAATTAATATCAATAAGAAATGCAATTCAAGGTCAAGAACTCTATTGTTTCTTGCAATTGAATGAATTCATGTTATAGACGATTCATGAAAATTGTTTTCGTAATGAATATGGTCGTTAAGAAAGAGTCAATAGATTATTTCATGGTTAATGAATGAAAAATAGTTCTTGTAACAAGAAGAGGAGATAATTATCTTAAGGTGATTAGAAAGTCTCATCATTTAGGAATTAAATAAGTTCACATTGGCATGAAATGCTATCCAAGACGAATGACTCATTTGGCTGATAGACGCAAACAGATTTGGAGTAATAATGGTGTTAATACTTGTTTGATTTAATTAATATACTTCATTATTTAGCAACATATGTCAATTTCATTATCGCTTTATCAAAATGTGTGTTCGGAATCAAAAGATTCGACTTGCTAACCACAAATGATGGGAGGTATTCTTTATTTTAGAATTCAACCAATTAATATCAATAAGAAATGCAATTCAAGGTCAAGAACTCTATTATTTCTTGCAATTGAATGAATTCATGTTATAGATTTTTCATGGAAATTGTTTTCGTAAGGAATATGGTCGTTAAGAAAGAGTCAGTAGATTATTTCGTGGTTAATGAATGAAAAATAGTTCTTGTAACAAGAAGTGGAGATAATTATCTTAAGGTGATTAGAAAGTCTCATTATTTAGTAATTAAATAAGTTCACATTGGCATGAAATGCTATCCAAGACGAATGACTCATTTGGCTGATAGACGCAAACAAATTTGGAGTAGTAATGGTGTTAATACTTGTTTGATTTAATCAATATACTTCATTGTTTAGCAACATATGTCAATTTCATTATCGCTTTATCAAAAAGTGTGTTTGGAATCAAAAGATTCGACTTGCTAACCACAAATGATGGGAGGTACTCTTTATTTTAGAATTCAACCAATTAATATCAATAAGAAATGCAATTCAAGGTCAAGAACTCTATTGTTTCTTGCAATTGAATGAATTCATGTTCTAGACGATTCATGGAAATTGTTTTCGTAATGAATATGGTCGTTAAGAAAGAGTCAATAGATTATTTCATGGTTAATGAATGAAAAATAGTTCTTGTAACAAGAAGAGGAGATAATTATCTTAAGGTGATTAGAAAGTCTCATTATTTAGTAATTAAATAAGTTCACATTGGCATGAAATGCTATCCAAGACGAATGACTCATTTGGCTGATAGACGCAAACAGATTTGGAGTAATAATGGTGTTAATACTTGTTTGATTTAATTAATATACTTCATTGTTTAGCAACATATGTCAATTTCATTATCGCTTTATCAAAAAGTGTGTTTGGAATCAAAAGATTCGACTTGCTAACCACAAATGATGGGAGGTACTCTTTATTTTAGAATTCAACCAATTAATATCAATAAGAAATGCAATTCAAGGTCAAGAACTCTATTGTTTCTTGCAATTGAATGAATTCATGTTATAGACGATTCATGAAAATTGTTTTCGTAATGAATATGGTCGTTAAGAAAGAGTCAATAGATTATTTCATGGTTAAATGAATGAAAAATAGTTCTTGTAACAAGAAGAGGAGATAATTATCTTAAGGTGATTAGAAAGTCTCATTATTTAGTAATTAAATAAGTTCACATTGGCATGAAATGCTATCCAAGACGAATGACTCATTTGGCTGATAGACGCAAACAGATTTGGAGTAATAATGGTGTTAATACTTGTTTGATTTAATTAATATACTTCATTGTTTAGCAACATATGTCAATTTCATTATCGCTTTATCAAAAAGTGTGTTTGGAATCAAAAGATTCGACTTGCTAACCACAAATGATGGGAGGTATTCTTTATTTTAGAATTCAACCAATTAATATCAATAAGAAATGCAATTCAAGGTCAAGAACTCTATTGTTTCTTGCAATTGAATGAATTCATGTTATAGACGATTCATGAAAATTGTTTTCGTAATGAATATGGTCGTTAAGAAAGAGTCAATAGATTATTTCATGGTTAATGAATGAAAAATAGTTCTTGTAACAAGAAGAGGAGATAATTATCTTAAGGTGATTAGAAAGTCTCATCATTTAGGAATTAAATAAGTTCACATTGGCATGAAATGCTATCCAAGACGAATGACTCATTTGGCTGATAGACGCAAAGAGATTTGGAGTAATAATGGTGTTAATACTTGTTTGATTTAATTAATATACTTCATTGTTTAGCAACATATGTCAATTTCATTATCGCTTTATCAAAAAGTGTGTTTGGAATCAAAAGATTCGACTTGCTAACCACAAATGATGGGAGGTATTCTTTATTTTAGAATTCAACCAATTAATATCAATAAGAAATGCAATTCAAGGTCAAGAACTCTATTATTTCTTGCAATTGAATGAATTCATGTTATAGATTTTTCATGGAAATTGTTTTCGTAAGGAATATGGTCGTTAAGAAAGAGTCAGTAGATTATTTCGTGGTTAATGAATGAAAAATAGTTCTTGTAACAAGAAGTGGAGATAATTATCTTAAGGTGATTAGAAAGTCTCATTATTTAGTAATTAAATAAGTTCACATTGGCATGAAATGCTATCCAAGACGAATGACTCATTTGGCTGATAGACGCAAACAAATTTGGAGTAGTAATGGTGTTAATACTTGTTTGATTTAATCAATATACTTCATTGTTTAGCAACATATGTCAATTTCATTATCGCTTTATCAAAAAGTGTGTTTGGAATCAAAAGATTCGACTTGCTAACCACAAATGATGGGAGGTACTCTTTATTTTAGAATTCAACCAATTAATATCAATAAGAAATGCAATTCAAGGTCAAGAACTCTATTGTTTCTTGCAATTGAATGAATTCATGTTATAGACGATTCATGAAAATTGTTTTCGTAATGAATATGGTCGTTAAGAAAGAGTCAATAGATTATTTCATGGTTAATGAATGAGAAATAGTTCTTGTGACAAGAAGAGGAGATAATTATCTTAAGGTGATTAGAAAGTCTCATTATTTAGTAATTAAATAAGTTCACATTGGCATGAAATGCTATCCAAGATGAATGACTCATTTGGCTGATAGACGCAAACAGATTTGGAGTAATAATGGTGTTAATACTTGTTTGATTTAATTAATATACTTCATTGTTTAGCAACATATGTCAATTTCATTATCGCTTTATCAAAAAGTGTGTTTGGAATCAAAAGATTCGACTTGCTAACCACAAATGATGGGAGGTACTCTTTATTTTAGAATTCAACCAATTAATATCAATAAGAAATGCAATTCAAGGTCAAGAACTCTATTGTTTCTTGCAATTGAATGAATTCATGTTATAGACGATTCATGAAAATTGTTTTCGTAATGAATATGGTCGTTAAGAAAGAGTCAATAGATTATTTCATGGTTAATGAATGAAAAATAGTTCTTGTAACAAGAAGAGGAGATAATTATCTTAAGGTGATTAGAAAGTCTCATTATTTAGTAATTAAATAAGTTCACATTGGCATGAAATGCTATCCAAGACGAATGACTCATTTGGCTGATAGACGCAAACAGATTTGGAGTAATAATGGTGTTAATACTTGTTTGATTTAATTATTAATATACTTCATTGTTTAGCAACATATGTCAATTTCATTATCGCTTTATCAAAAAGTGTGTTTGGAATCAAAAGATTCGACTTGCTAACCACAAATGATGGGAGGTACTCTTTATTTTAGAATTCAACCAATTAATATCAATAAGAAATGCAATTCAAGGTCAAGAACTCTATTGTTTCTTGCAATTGAATGAATTCATGTTATAGACGATTCATGAAAATTGTTTTCGTAATGAATATGGTCGTTAAGAAAGAGTCAACATATAATTTCATCGTCAATGCATAAAAAATAGTTCTTGTAACCAGAAGAGGAGCCTAATTATCTTAAGGTGATTAGAAAGTCTCATTATTTAGTAATTAAATAAGTTCACATTGGCATGAAATGCTATCCAAGACGAATGACTCATTTGGCAGATAGACGCAAACAGATTTGGAGTAATAATGGTGTTAATACTTGTTTGATTTAATTAATATACTTCATTGTTTAGCAACATATGTCAATTTCATTATCGCTTTATCAAAAAGTGTGTTTGGAATCAAAAGATTCGACTTGCTAACCACAAATGATGGGAGGTACTCTTTATTTTAGAATTCAACCAATTAATATCAATAAGAAATGCAATTCAAGGTCAAGAACTCTATTGTTTCTTGCAATTGAATGAATTCATGTTCTAGACGATTCATGGAAATTGTTTTCGTAATGAATATGGTCGTTAAGAAAGAGTCAATAGATTATTTCATGGTTAATGAATGAAAAATAGTTCTTGTAACAAGAAGAGGAGATAATTATCTTAAGGTGATTAGAAAGTCTCATTATTTAGTAATTAAAATAAGTTCACATTGGCATGAAATGCTATCCAAGACGAATGACTCATTTGGCTGATAGACGCAAACAGATTTGGAGTAGTAATGGTGTTAATACTTGTTTGATTTAATCAATATACTTCATTGTTTAGCAACATATGTCAATTTCATTATCGCTTTATCAAAAAGTGTGTTTGGAATCAAAAGATTCGACTTGCTAACCACAAATGATGGGAGGTACTCTTTATTTTAGAATTCAACCAATTAATATCAATAAGAAATGCAATTCAAGGTCAAGAACTCTATTGTTTCTTGCAATTGAATGAATTCATGTTATAGACGATTCATGAAAATTGTTTTCGTAATGAATATGGTCGTTAAGAAAGAGTCAATAGATTATTTCATGGTTAATGAATGAGGAATAGTTCTTGTGACAAGAAGAGGAGATAATTATCTTAAGGTGATTAGAAAGTCTCATTATTTAGTAATTAAATAAGTTCACATTGGCATGAAATGCTATCCAAGATGAATGACTCATTTGGCTGATAGACGCAAACAGATTTGGAGTAATAATGGTGTTAATACTTGTTTGATTTAATCAATATACTTCATTGTTTAGCAACATATGTAAATTTCATTATCGCTTTATCAAAAAGTGTGTTTGGAATCAAAGGATTCGACTTGCTAACCACAAATGATGGGAGGTATTCTTTATTTTAGAATTCAACCAATTAATATCAATAAGAAATGCAATTCAAGGTCAAGAACTCTATTGTTTCTTGCAATTGAATGAATTCATGTTATAGACGATTCATGAAAATTGTTTTCGTAATGAATATGGTCGTTAAGAAAGAGTCAATAGATTATTTCATGGTTAATGAATGAAAAATAGTTCTTGTAACAAGAAGAGGAGATAATTATCTTAAGGTGATTAGAAAGTCTCATCATTTAGGAATTAAATAAGTTCACATTGGCATGAAATGCTATCCAAGACGAATGACTCATTTGGCTGATAGACGCAAACAGATTTGGAGTAATAATGGTGTTAATACTTGTTTGATTTAATTAATATACTTCATTATTTAGCAACATATGTCAATTTCATTATCGCTTTATCAAAAAGTGTGTTCGGAATCAAAAGATTCGACTTGCTAACCACAAATGATGGGAGGTATTCTTTATTTTAGAATTCAACCAATTAATATCAATAAGAAATGCAATTCAAGGTCAAGAACTCTATTGTTTCTTGCAATTGAATGAATTCATGTTATAGACGATTCATGAAAATTGTTTTCGTAATGAATATGGTCGTTAAGAAAGAGTCAATAGATTATTTCATGGTTAATGAATGAAAAATAGTTCTTGTAACAAGAAGAGGAGATAATTATCTTAAGGTGATTAGAAAGTCTCATTATTTAGTAATTAAATAAGTTCACATTGGCATGAAATGCTATCCAAGACGAATGACTCATTTGGCTGATAGACGCAAACAGATTTGGAGTAATAATGGTGTTAATACTTGTTTGATTTAATTAATATACTTCATTGTTTAGCAACATATGTCAATTTCATTATCGCTTTATCAAAAAGTATGTTTGGAATCAAAAGATTCGACTTGCTAACCACAAATGATGGGAGGTACTCTTTATTTTTTAGAATTCAACCAATTAATATCAATAAGAAATGCAATTCAAGGTCAAGAACTCTATTGTTTCTTGCAATTGAATGAATTCATGTTATAGACGATTTCATGGAAAATTGTTTTCGTAATGAATATGGTCGTTAAGAAAGAGTCAATAGATTATTTCATGGTTAATGAATGAATGAAATAGTTCTTGTAACAAGAAGAGGAGATAATTATCTTAAGGTGATTAGAAAGTCTCATTATTTAGTAATTAAATAAGTTCACATTGGCATGAAATGCTATCCAAGACGAATGACTCATTTGGCTGATAGACGCAAACAAATTTGGAGTAGTAATGGTGTTAATACTTGTTTGATTTAATCAATATACTTCATTGTTTAGCAACATATGTCAATTTCATTATCGCTTTATCAAAAAGTGTGTTTGGAATCAAAAGATTCGACTTGCTAACCACAAATGATGGGAGGTACTCTTTATTTTAGAATTCAACCAATTAATATCAATAAGAAATGCAATTCAAGGTCAAGAACTCTATTGTTTCTTGCAATTGAATGAATTCATGTTATAGACGATTCATGAAAATTGTTTTCGTAATGAATATGGTCGTTAAGAAAGAGTCAATAGATTATTTTTCATGGTTAATGAATGAAAAATAGTTCTTGTGTACAAGAAGAGGAGATAATTATCTTAAGGTGATTAGAAAGTCTCATTATTTAGTAATTAAATAAGTTCACATTGGCATGAAATGCTATCCAAGACGAATGACTCATTTGGCTGATAGACGCAAACAGATTTGGAGTAATAATGGTGTTAATACTTGTTTGATTTAATTAATATACTTCATTGTTTAGCAACATATGTCAATTTCATTATCGCTTTATCAAAAAGTGTGTTTGGAATCAAAAGATTCGACTTGCTAACCACAAATGATGGGAGGTATTCTTTATTTTAGAATTCAACCAATTAATATCAATAAGAAATGCAATTCAAGGTCAAGAACTCTATTGTTTCTTGCAATTGAATGAATTCATGTTATAGACGATTCATGAAAAATTGTTTTTCGTAATGAATATGGTCGTTAAGAAAGAGTCAATAGATTATTTCATGGTTAATGAATGAAAAATAGTTCTTGTAACAAGAAGAGGAGATAATTATCTTAAGGTGATTAGAAAGTCTCATCATTTAGGAATTAAATAAGTTCACATTGGCATGAAATGCTATCCAAGACGAATGACTCATTTGGGCTGATAGACGCAAACAGAGATTTGGAGTAATAATGGTGTTAATACTTGTTTGATTTAATTAATATACTTCATTATTTAGCAACATATGTCAATTTCATTATCGCTTTATCAAAAAGTGTGTTCGGAATCAAAAGATTCGACTTGCTAACCACAAATGATGGGAGGTATTCTTTATTTTAGAATTCAACCAATTAATATCAATAAGAAATGCAATTCAAGGTCAAGAACTCTATTGTTTCTTGTAATTGAATGAATTCATGTTATAGACGATTCATGAAAATGTTTTCGTAATGAATATGGTCGTTAAGAAAGAGTCAACATATATTATTTCATGTGTTAATGAATGAAAAATAGTTCTTGTAACAAGAAGAGGAGATAATTATCTTAAGGTGATTAGAAAGTCTCATTATTTAGTAATTAAATAAGTTCACATTGGCATGAAATGCTATCCAAGACGAATGACTCATTTGGCTGATAGACGCAAACAGATTTGGAGTAATAATGGTGTTAATACTTGTTTGATTTAATTAATATACTTCATTGTTTAGCAACATATGTCAATTTCATTATCGCTTTATCAAAAAGTGTGTTTGGAATCAAAAGATTCGACTTGCTAACCACAAATGATGGGAGGTACTCTTTATTTTAGAATTCAACCAATTAATATCAATAAGAAATGCAATTCAAGGTCAAGAACTCTATTGTTTCTTGCAATTGAATGAATTCATGTTCTAGACGATTCATGGAAATTGTTTTCGTAATGAATATGGTCGTTAAGAAAGAGGCAATAGATTATTTCATTGTTAATGAATGAAAAATAGTTCTTGTAACAAGAAGAGGAGATAATTATCTTAAGGTGATTAGAAAGTCTCATTATTTAGTAATTAAATAAGTTCACATTGGCATGAAATGCTATCCAAGACGAATGAGTCATTTGGCTGATAGACGCAAACACATTTGGAGTAGTAATGGTGTTAATACTTGTTTGATTTAATCAATATACTTCATTGTTTAGCAACATATGTCAATTTCATTATCGCTTTATCAAAAAGAATGTTTGGAATCAAAAGATTCGACTTGCTAACCACAAATGATTGGAGGTACTCTTTATTTTAGAATTCAACCAATTAATATCAATAAGAAATGCAATTCAAGGTCAAGAACTCTATTGTTTCTTGCAATTGAATGAATTCATGTTATAGACGATTCATGAAAATTGTTTTCGTAATGAATATGGTCGTTAAGAAAGAGTCAATAGATTATTTCATGGTTAATGAATGAGGAATAGTTCTTGTGACAAGAAGAGGAGATAATTATCTTAAGGTGATTAGAAAGTCTCATTATTTGGTAATTAAATAAGTTCACATTGGCATGAAATGCTATCCAAGATGAATGACTCATTTGGCTGATAGACGCAAACAGATTTGGAGTAATAATGGTGTTAATACTTGTTTGATTTAATCAATATACTTCATTGTTTAGCAACATATGTCAATTTCATTATCGCTTTATCAAAAAGTGTGTTCGGAATCAAAGGATTCGACTTGCTAACCACAAATGATGGGAGGTATTCTTTATTTTAGAATTCAACCAATTAATATCAATAAGAAATGCAATTCAAGGTCAAGAACTCTATTGTTTCTTGCAATTGAATGAATTCATGTTATAGACGATTCATGAAAATTGTTTTCGTAATGAATATGGTCGTTAAGAAAGAGTCAATAGATTATTTCATTGTTAATGAATGAAAAATAGTTCTTGTAACAAGAAGAGGAGATAATTATCTTAAGGTGATTAGAAAGTCTCATCATTTAGGAATTAAATAAGTTCACATTGGCATGAAATGCTATCCAAGACGAATGACTCATTTGGCTGATAGACGCAAAAACAGATTTGGAGTAATAATGGTGTTAATACTTGTTTTTATTTAATTAATATACTTCATTATTTAGCAACATATGTCAATTTCATTATCGCTTTATCAAAATGTGTGTTCGGAATCAAAAGATTCGACTTGCTAACCACAAATGATGGGAGGTATTCTTTATTTTAGAATTCAACCAATTAATATCAATAAGAAATGCAATTCAAGGTCAAGAACTCTATTGTTTCTTGCAATTGAATGAATTCATGTTATAGACGATTCATGAAAATTGTTTTCGTAATGAATATGGTCGTGAAGAAAGAGTCAACATATAATTTCATCGTCAATGCATAAAAAATAGTTCTTGTAACCAGAAGAGGAGATAATTATCTTAAGGTGATTAGAAAGTCTCATTGTTTAATAATTAAATAAGTTCACATTGGCATGAAATGCTATCCAAGACGAATGACTCATTTGGCAGATAGACGCAAACAGATTTGGAGTAATAATGGTGTTAATACTTGTTTGATTTAATTAATATACTTCATTGTTTAGCAACATATGTCAATTTCATTATCGCTTTATCAAAAAGTGTGTTTGGAATCAAAAGATTCGACTTGCTAACCACAAATGATGGGAGGTACTCTTTATTTTAGAATTCAACCAATTAATATCAATAAGAAATGCAATTCAAGGTCAAGAACTCTATTGTTTCTTGCAATTGAATGAATTCATGTTCTAGACGATTCATGGAAATTGTTTTCGTAATGAATATGGTCGTTAAGAAAGAGGCAATAGATTATTTCATTGTTAATGAATGAAAAATAGTTCTTGTAACAAGAAGAGGAGATAATTATCTTAAGGTGATTAGAAAGTCTCATTATTTAGTAATTAAATAAGTTCACATTGGCATGAAATGCTATCCAAGACGAATGACTCATTTGGCTGATAGACGCAAACACATTTGGAGTAGTAATGGTGTTAATACTTGTTTGATTTAATCAATATACTTCATTGTTTAGCAACATATGTCAATTTCATTATCGCTTTATCAAAAAGAATGTTTGGAATCAAAAGATTCGACTTGCTAACCACAAATGATTGGAGGTACTCTTTATTTTAGAATTCAACCAATTAATATCAATAAGAAATGCAATTCAAGGTCAAGAACTCTATTGTTTCTTGCAATTGAATGAATTCATGTTATAGACGATTCATGAAAATTGTTTTCGTAATGAATATGGTCGTTAAGAAAGAGTCAATAGATTATTTCATGGTTAATGAATGAGGAATAGTTCTTGTGACAAGAAGAGGAGATAATTATCTTAAGGTGATTAGAAAGTCTCATTATTTGGTAATTAAATAAGTTCACATTGGCATGAAATGCTATCCAAGATGAATGACTCATTTGGCTGATAGACGCAAACAGATTTGGAGTAATAATGGTGTTAATACTTGTTTGATTTAATCAATATACTTCATTGTTTAGCAACATATGTAAATTTCATTATCGCTTTATCAAAAAGTGTGTTCGGAATCAAAGGATTCGACTTGTTAACCACAAATGATGGGAGGTATTCTTTATTTTAGAATTCAACCAATTAATATCAATAAGAAATGCAATTCAAGGTCAAGAACTCTATTGTTTCTTGCAATTGAATGAATTCATGTTATAGACGATTCATGAAAATTGTTTTCGTAATGAATATGGTCGTTAAGAAAGAGTCAATAGATTATTTCATGGTTAATGAATGAAAAATAGTTCTTGTAACAAGAAGAGGAGATAATTATCTTAAGGTGATTAGAAAGTCTCATCATTTAGGAATTAAATAAGTTCACATTGGCATGAAATGCTATCCAAGACGAATGACTCATTTGGCTGATAGACGCAAACAGATTTGGAGTAATAATGGTGTTAATACTTGTTTGATTTAATTAATATACTTCATTATTTAGCAACATATGTCAATTTCATTATCGCTTTATCAAAATGTGTGTTCGGAATCAAAAGATTCGACTTGCTAACCACAAATGATGGGAGGTATTCTTTATTTTAGAATTCAACCAATTAATATCAATAAGAAATGCAATTCAAGGTCAAGAACTCTATTATTTCTTGCAATTGAATGAATTCATGTTATAGATTTTTCATGGAAATTGTTTTCGTAAGGAATATGGTCGTTAAGAAAGACTCAGTAGATGATTTCGTGGTTAGTGAATGAAAAATAGTTCTTGTAACAAGAAGTGGAGATAATTATCTTAAGGTGATTAGAAAGTCTCATTATTTAGTAATTAAATAAGTTCACATTGGCATGAAATGCTATCCAAGACGAATGACTCATTTGGCTGATAGACGCAAAGCAAATTTGGAGTAGTAATGGTGTTAATACTTGTTTGATTTAATCAATATACTTCATTGTTTAGCAACATATGTCAATTTCATTATCGCTTTATCAAAAAGTGTGTTTGGAATCAAAAGATTCGACTTGCTAACCACAAATGATGGGAGGTACTCTTTATTTTAGAATTCAACCAATTAATATCAATAAGAAATGCAATTCAAGGTCAAGAACTCTATTGTTTCTTGCAATTGAATGAATTCATGTTATAGACGATTCATGAAAATTGTTTTCGTAATGAATATGGTCGTTAAGAAAAAGTCAATAGATTATTTCATGGTTAATGAATGAGAAATAGTTCTTGTGACAAGAAGAGGAGATAATTATCTTAAGGTGATTAGAAAGTCTCATTATTTAGTAATTAAATAAGTTCACATTGGCATGAAATGCTATCCAAGACGAATGACTCATTTGGCAGATAGACGCAAACAGTTTTGGAGTAATAATGGTGTTAATACTTGTTTGATTTAATTAATATACTTCATTGTTTAGCAACATATGTCAATTTCATTATCGCTTTATCAAAAAGTGTGTTTGGAATCAAAAGATTCGACTTGCTAACCACAAATGATGGGAAGTACTCTTTATTTTAGAATTCAACCAATTAATATCAATAAGAAATACAATTGAAGGTCAAGAACTCTATTGTTTCTTGCAATTGAATGAATTCATGTTATAGACGATTCATGAAAATTGTTTTCGTAATGAATATGGTCGTTAAGAAAGAGTCAACATATAATTTCATCGTCAATGCATAAAAAATAGTTCTTGTAACCAGAAGAGGAGCCTAATTATCTTAAGGTGATTGGAAAGTCTCATTATTTAGTAATTAAATAAGTTCACATTGGCATGAAATCCTATCCAAGACGAATGACTCATTTGGCAGGTGGACGCAAACAGATTTGGAGTAATAATGGTGTTAATACTTGTTTGATTTAATTAATATACTTCATTGGTTAGCAACATATGTCAATGTCATTATCGCTTTATCAGAAAGTGCGCTTGGAATGAAATGATTCGACTTGCTAACCAGAAATGATGGGAGGTACTCTTTATTTTAGAATTCAACCACTTAATATCAATAAGAAATGCAATTCAAGGTCAAGAACTCTATTGTTTCTTGCAATTGAATGAATTCATGTTCTAGACGATTCATGGAAATTGTTTTCGTAATGAATATGGTCGTTAAGAAAGAGTCAATAGATTATTTCATGGTTAATGAATGAAAAATAGTTCTT
Source organism: Ceriops zippeliana (assembly GCA_037897445.1). Classification (NCBI taxonomy): domain Eukaryota; kingdom Viridiplantae; phylum Streptophyta; class Magnoliopsida; order Malpighiales; family Rhizophoraceae; genus Ceriops; species Ceriops zippeliana. The sequence continues at coordinate 90,016 of JBAPLH010001934.1, read as the reverse complement.
GTAACAAGAAGAGGAGAGAGTTATCTTAAGGTGATTAGCAAGTCTCATTATTTAGTAATTAAATAAGTTCACATTGGCATGAAATGCTATCCAAGACGAATGACTCATTTGGCTGATAGAAGCAAACAGATTTAGAGTAATAATGGTGTTAATACTTGTTTGATTTAATTAATATACTTCATTGTTTAGCAACATATGTCAATTTCATTATCGCTTTATCAAAAAGTGTGTTTGGAATCAAAAGATTCGACTTGCTAACCACAAATGATGGGAGGTATTCTTTATTTTAGAATTCAACCAATTAATTTCAATAAGAAATGCAATTCAAGGTCAAGAACTCTATTATTTCTTGCAATTGAATGAATTCATGTTATAGCTTTTTCATGGAAATTGTTTTCGTAAGGAATATGGTCGTTAAGAAAGAGTCAGTAGATTATTTCGTGGTTAATGAATGAAAAATAGTTCTTGTAACAAGAAGTGGAGATAATTATCTTAAGGTGATTAGAAAGTCTCATTATTTAGTAATTAAATAAGTTCACATTGGCATGAAATGCTATCCAAGACGAATGACTCATTTGGCTGATAGACGCAAACAAATTTGGAGTAGTAATGGTGTTAATACTTGTTTGATTTAATCAATATACTTCATTGTTTAGCAACATATGTCAATTTCCTTATCGCTTTATCAAAAAGTGTGTTTGGAATCAAAAGATTCGACTTGCTAACCACAAATGATGGGAGGTACTCTTTATTTTAGAATTCAACCAATTAATATCAATAAGAAATGCAATTCAAGGTCAAGAACTCTATTGTTTCTTGCAATTGAATGAATTCATGTTATAGACGATTCATGAAAATTGTTTTCGTAATGAATATGGTCGTTAAGATAGAGTCAATAGATTATTTCATGGTTAATGAATGAGAAATAGTTCTTGTGACAAGAAGAGGAGATAATTATCTTAAGGTGATTAGAAAGTCTCATTATTTGGTAATTAAATAAGTTCACATTGGCATGAAATGCTATCCAAGATGAATGACTCATTTGGCTGATAGACGCAAACAGATTTGGAGTAATAATGGTGTTAATACTTGTTTGATTTAATCAATATACTTCATTGTTTAGCAACATATGTCAATTTCATTATTGCTTTATCAAAAAGTGTGTTCGGAATCAAAAGATTCGACTTGCTAACCACAAATGATGGGAGGTATTCTTTATTTTAGAATTCAACCAATTAATATCAATAAGAAATGCAATTCAAGGTCAAGAACTCTATTGTTTCTTGCAATTGAATGAATTCATGTTATAGACGATTCATGAAAATTGTTTTCGTAATGAATATGGTCGTTAAGAAAGAGTCAATAGATTATTTCATGGTTAATGAATGAGAAATAGTTCTTGTGACAAGAAGAGGAGATAATTATCTTAAGGTGATTAGAAAGTCTCATTATTTAGTAATTAAATAAGTTCACATTGGCATGAAATGCTATCCAAGATGAATGACTCATGTGGCTGATAGACGCAAACAGATTTGGAGTAATAATGGTGTTAATACTTTTTTGATTTAATTAATATACTTCATTGTTTAACAACATATGTCAATTTCATTATCGCTTTATCAAAAAGTGTGTTTGGAATCAAAAGATTCGACTTGCTAACCACAAATGATGGGATGTACTCTTTATTTTAGAATTCAACCTATTAATATCAATAAGAAATGCAATTCAAGGTCAAGAACTCTATTGTTTCTTGCAATTGAATGAATTCATGTTATAGACGATTCATGAAAATTGTTTCCGTAATGAATATGGTCGTGAAGAAAGAGTCAACATATAATTTCATCGTCAATGCATAAAAAATAGTTCTTGTAACCAGAAGAGGAGCCTAATTATCTTAAGGTGATTGGAAAGTCTCATTGTTTAATAATTAAATAAGTTCACATTGGCATGAAATGCTATCCAAGACGAATGACTCATTTGGCAGATAGACGCAAACAGATTTGGAGTAATAATGGTGTTAATACATGTTTGATTTAATTAATATACTTCATTGTTTAGCAACATATGTCAATTTCATTATCGCTTTATCAAAAAGTGTGTTTGGAATCAAAAGATTCGACTTGCTAACCACAAATCATGGGAGGTACTCTTTATTTTAGAATTCAACCAATTAATATCAATAAGAAATGCAATTCAAGGTCAAGAACTCTATTGTTTCTTGCAATTGAATGAATTCATGTTCTAGACGATTCATGGAAATTGTTTTCGTAATGAATATGGTCGTTAAGAAAGAGTCAATAGATTATTTCATGGTTAATGAATGAAAAATAGTTCTTGTTGTAACAAGAAGAGGAGAGAGTAATTATCTTAAGGTGATTAGCAAGTCTCATTATTTAGTAATTAAATAAGTTCACATTGGCATGAAATGCTATCCAAGACGAATGACTCATTTGGCTGATAGAAGCAAACAGATTTAGAGTAATAATGGTGTTAATACTTGTTTGATTTAATTAATATACTTCATTGTTTAGCAACATATGTCAATTTCATTATCGCTTTATCAAAAAGTGTGTTTGGAATCAAAAGATTCGACTTGCTAACCACAAATGATGGGAGGTACTCTTTATTTTAGAATTCAACCAATTAATATCAATAAGAAATGCAATTCAAGGTCAAGAACTCTATTGTTTCTTGCAATTGAATGAATTCATGTTATAGATTTTTCATGGAAATTGTTTTCGTAATGAATATGGTCGTTAAGAAAGAGTGAATAGATTATTTCCTGGTTAATGAATGAAAAATAGTTCTTGTAACAAGAAGAGGAGCCTAATTATCTTAAAGTGATTAGAAAGTCTCATCATTTAGGAATTAAATCAGTTCACATTGGCATGAAATGCTATCCAAGAGGAATGACTCATTTGGCTGATAGACGCAAACAGATTTGGAGTAATAATGGTGTTAATACTTGTTTGATTTAATTAATATACTTCATTCTTTAGCAACATATGTCAATTTCATTATCGCTTTATCAAAAAGTGTGTTCGGAATCAAAAGATTCGACTTGCTAACCACAAATGATGGGAGGTTTTCTTTATTTTAGAATTCAACCAATTAATATTAATAAGAAATGCAATTCAAGGTCAAGAACTCTATTGTTTATTGCAATTGAATGAATTCATGTTATAGATTTTTCATGGAAATTGTTTTCGTAATGAATATGGTCGTTAAGAAAGAGTCAGTAGATTATTTCATGGTTAATGAATGAAAAATAGTTCTTTTAACAAAAAGTGGAGATAATTATCTTAAGGTGATTAGAAAGTCTCATTATTTAGTAATTAAATAAGTTCACATTGGCATGAAATGCTACCCAAGACGAATGACTCATTTGGCTGATAGACGCAAATAGATTTGGAGTAATAATGGTGTTAATACTTGTTTGATTTAGTTAATATACTTCATTGTTTAGCAACATATGTCAATTTCATTATCGCTTTTTCAAAAAGTTTGTTTGGAATCAAAAGATTCGACTTGCTAACCACAAATCATGGGAGCTACTCTTTATTTTAGAATTCAACAAATTAATATCAATAAGAAATGCAATTCAAGGTCAAGCATTCTATTGTTTCTTGCAATTGAATGAATTCATGTTATAGACGATTCATGGAAATTGTTTTCGTAATGAATATGGTCGTTAAGAAAGAGGCAATAGATTATTTCATTGTTAATAAATGAAAAATAGTTCTTGTAACAAGAAGAGGAGATAATTATCTTAAGGTGATTAGAAAGTCTCATTATTTAGTAATTAAATAAGTTCACATTGGCATGAAATTCTATCCAAGATGAATGACTCATTTGGCTGATAGACGCAAACAGATTTGGAGTAATAATGGTGTTAATACTTGTTTGATTTAATTAATATACTTCATTGTTTAGCAACATATGTCAATTTCATTATCGCTTTATCAAAAAGTATGTTTGGAATCAAAAGATTCGACTTGCTAACCACAAATGATGGGAGGTACTCTTTATTTTAGAATTCAACCAATTAATATCAATAAGAAATCCAATTCAAGATCAAGAACTCTAATTTTTGTTGCAATTGAATGAATTCATGTTATCGACGATTCATGGAAATTCTTTTCATAATGAATATAGTCATTAAGAAAGAGTCAACATATAATTTCGTGGTCAATGCATGAAAAATAATTCTTGTAACAAGAAGAGGAGCCTAATTAACTTGAGGTGATTAGAAACTCTCTTTATTTAGGAACTAAACAAGTTCACATTGGCATGAAATGGAATCGAAGGTTAATGACACATTTGGCTGATGGACGCAATCAGATTTGGAGTAATAATGGTGTTAATACTTGTTTGATTTAATTAATATACTTCATTGGTTAGCAACATATGTCAATTTCATTATCGCTTGAGCAGAAAGTGCGCTTGGAATGAAATGATTAGACTTGCTAACCAGAAATGATGGGAGGTACTCTTTATTTTAGAATTCAACCAATTAATATCAATAAGAAATGCAATTCAAGGTCAAGAACTCTATTGTTTCTTGCAATTGAATGAATTCATGTTATCGATGATTCGTGGAAATTGTTTTCGTAATGATTATGGTCGTTAGGAAAGTGTCAATAGATTATTTCATGGTTAATGAATGAAAAATACTTCTTGTAACAAGAAGAGGAGATAATTATCTTAAGGTGATTAGAAAGTCTCATTATTTAGTAATTAAATAAGTTCACATTGGCATGAAATGCTATCCAAGACGAATGACTCATTTGGCTGATGGACGCATACAGATTTGGAGTAATAAGGGTGTTAATACTTGTTTGATTTAATTAATATACTTCATTGTTTTGCAACATATGTCAATTTTGTTATGGCTTTAGCAAAAAGTGTGCTTGGAATCAAATGATTCGACTTGCTAACTAGAAATGATGGGAGGTACTCTTTATTTTAGAATTCAACCAATTAATATCAATAAGAGATGCAATTCAAAATCGAGAATTCTATTTTTTGTTGCAAGTGAATGAATTCATGTTATAGACGATTCATGGAAATTGTTTTCGTAATGAATATGGTCGTTAAGAAAGAGTCAATAGATTATTTCATGGTTAATGAATGAAAAATAGTTCTTGTAACAAGAAGAGGAGATAATTATCTTAAGGTGATTAGAAAGTCTCATTATTTAGTAATTAAATAAGTTCACATTGGCATGAAATTCTATCCAAGACAAATGACTCATTTGGCTGATAGACGCAAACAGATTTGGAGTAATAATGGTGTTAATACTTGTTTGATTTAATTAATATACTTCATTGTTTAGCAACATATGTCAATTTCATTTTCGCTTTATCAAAAAGTTTGTTTGGAATCAAAAGATTCGACTTGCTAACCAAAAATGATGGGAGGTACTCTTTATTTTAGAATTCAACCAATTAATATCAATAAGAAATGCAATTCAAGGTCAAGAACTCTATTGTTTCTTGCAATTGAATGAATTCATGTTATAGACGATTCATGGAAATTATTTTCGTAATGAATATGGTCGTTAAGAAAGAGTCAATAGATTATTTCATGGTTAATGAATGAAAAATAGATCTTGTAACAAGAAGAGGAGATAATTATCTTATGGTGATTAGAAAGTCTCATTATTTAGTAATCAAATAAGTTTACATTGGCATGAAATGCTATCCAAGACGAATGACTCATTTGGCTGATAGACGCAAACAGATTTGGAGTAATAATGGTGTTAATACTTGTTTGATTTAATTAATAAACTTCATTGGTTAGCAACATATGTCAATGTCATTATCGCTTTATCAAAAAGTGCGCTTGGAATGAAATGATTCGACTTGCTAACCAGAAATGATGGGAGGTACTCTTTATTTTAGAATTCTTCCAATTAATATCAATTAGAAATGCAATTCAAGGTCAAGAACTCTATTGTTTCTTGCAATTGAATGAATTCATGTTCTAGACGATTCATGGAAATTTTTTTCGTAATGAATATGGTCGTTAAGAAAGAGTCAATAGACTATTTCATGGTTAATGAATGAAAAATAGTTCTTGTAACAAGAAGAGGAGATAATTATCTTAAGGTGATTAGAAAGTCTCATCATTTAGGAATTAAATAAGTTCACATTGGCACGAAATGCTATCCAAGACGAATGACTCATTTGGCAGATGGACGCAAACAGATTTGGAGTAATAATGGTATTAATACTTGTTTGATTTAATTAATATACTTCATTGTTTAGCAACATATGTCAATTTCATTATCGCTTTATCAAAAAGTGTGTTTGGAATCAAAAGATTCGACTTGCTAACCACAAAAGATGGGAGGTACTCTTTATTTTAGAATTCAACCAATTAATATCAATAAGAAATGCAATTCAAGGTCAAGAACTCTATTGTTTCTTGCAATTGAATGAATTCATGTTATAGACGATTCATGGAAATTATTTTCGTAATGAATATGGTCGTTAAGAAAGAGTCAATAGATTATTTCATGGTTAATGAATGAAAAATAGTTCTTGTAACAAGAAGAGGAGAGAGTTATCTTAAGGTGATTGGAAAGTGTCATTATTTAGTAATTAAATAAGTTCACATTGGCATGAAATCCTATCCAAGACGAATGACTCATTTGGCAGATGGACGCAAACAGATTTGGAGTAATAATGGTATTAATACTTGTTTGATTTAATTAATATACATCATTGGTTAGCAACATATGTCAATGTCATTATCGCTTTATCAAAAAGTGCGCTTGGAATGAAATGATTCGACTTGCTAACCAGAAATGATGGGAGGTACTCTTTATTTTAGAATTCAACCAATTAATATCAATAAGAAATGCAATTCAAGGTCAAGAACTCTATTGTTTCTTGCAAGTGAATGAATTCATGTTATAGACGATTCATGAAAATTGTTTTCATAATGAATATGGTCATTAAGAAAGAGTCAATAGATTATTTCATGGTTAATGAATGAAAAATAGTTCTTGTAACAAGAAGAGGAGATAATTATCTTAAGGTGATTAGAAAGTCTCATTATTTAGTAATTAAATAAGTTCACATTGGCATGAAATTCTATCCAAGACGAATGACTCATTTGGCTGATAGACGCAAACAGATTCGGAGTAATAATGGTGTTAATACTTGTTTGATTTAATTAATATACTTCATTGTTAAGCAACATATGTCAATTTCATTTTCGCTTTATCAAAAAGTGTGTTTGGAATCAAATGATTCGACTTGCTAACCATAAATGATGGGAGGTACTCTTTATTTTAGCATTCAACCAATTAATATCAATAAGAAATGCAATTCAAGGTCAAGAACTCTATCGTTTCTTGCAATTGAATGAATTCATGTTATAGACGATTCATGGAAATTGTTTTCGTAATGAATAGGGTCGTTAAGAAAGAGTCAATAGATTATTTCATGGTTAATGAATGAAAAATAGTTCTTGTAACAAGAAGAGGAGATAATTATCTTAAGGTGATTAGAAAGTCTCATTATTTAGTAATCAAATAAGTTTACATTGGCATGAAATGCTATCCAAGACGAATGACTCATTTGGCTGATAGACGCAAACAGATTTGGAGTAATAATGGTGTTAATACTTGTTTGATTTAATTAATATACTTCATTGTTTAGCAACATATGTCAATTTCATTATCGCTTTATCAAAAAGTGTGTTAGGAATCAAAAGATTCGACTTGCTTACCACAAATGATGGGAAGTACTCTTTATTTTAGAATTCAACCAATTAATATCAATAAGAAATACAATTGAAGGTCAAGAACTTTATTGTTTCTTGCAATTGAATGAACTCATGTTATAGACGATTCATGAAAATTGTTTTCGTAAAGAATATGGTCGTTAAGAAAGAGTCAACATATAATTTCATCGTCAATGCATAAAAAATAGTTCTTGTAACCAGAAGAGGAGCCTAATTATCTTAAGGTGATTGGAAAGTGTCATTATTTAGTAATTAAATAAGTTCACATTGGCATGAAATCCTATCCAAGACGAATGACTCATTTGGCAGATGGACGCAAACAGATTTGGAGTAATAATGGTATTAATACTTGTTTGATTTAATTAATATACATCATTGGTTAGCAACATATGTCAATGTCATTATCGCTTTATCAAAAAGTGCGCTTGGAATGAAATGATTCGACTTGCTAACCAGAAATGATGGGAGGTACTCTTTATTTTAGAATTCAACCAATTAATATCAATAAGAAATGCAATTCAAGGTCAAGAACTCTATTGTTTCTTGCAAGTGAATGAATTCATGTTATAGACGATTCATGAAAATTGTTTTCATAATGAATATGGTCATTAAGAAAGAGTCAATAGATTATTTCATGGTTAATGAATGAAAAATAGTTCTTGTAACAAGAAGAGGAGATAATTATCTTAAGGTGATTAGAAAGTCTCATCATTTAGTAATTAAATAAGTTCACATTGGCATGAAATGCTATCCAAGACGAATGACTCATTTGGCTGATAGACGCAAACAAATTTGGAGTAATAATGGTGTTAATACTTGTTTGATTTAATTAATATACTTCATTATTTAGCAACATATGTCAATTTCATTATCGCTTTATCAAAAAGTGTGTTCGGCATCAAAAGATTCGACTTGCTAACCACAAATGATGGGAGGTTTTCTTTATTTTAGAATTCAACCAATTAATATCAATAAGAAATGCAATTCAAGGTCAAGAACTCTACTGTTTCTTGCAATTGAATGAATTCATGTTATAGATTTTTCATGGAGATTGTTTTCGTAATGAATATGGTCGTTAAGAAAGAGTCAGTAGATTATTTCATGGTTAATGAATGAAAAATAGTTCTTGTAACAAGAAGTGGAGATAATTATCTTAAGGTGATTAGAAAGTCTCATTATTTAGTAATTAAATAAGTTTACATTGGCATGAAATGCTACCCAAGATGAATGACTCATTTGGCTGATAGACGCAAATAGATTTGGAGTAATAATGGTGTTAATACTTGTTTGATTTAGTTAATATACTTCATTGTTTAGCAACATATGTCAATTTCATTATCGCTTTTTCAAAAAGTTTGTTTGGAATCAAAAGATTCGACTTGCTAACCACAAATGATGGGAGCTACTCTTTATTTTAGAATTCAACCAATTAATATCAATAAGAAATGCAATTCAAGGTCAAGAACTCTATTGTTTCTTGCAATTGAATGAATTCATGTTATAGACGATTCATGGAAATTGTTTTCGTAATGAATATGGTCGTTAAGAAAGAGGCAATAGATTATTTCATTGTTAATGAATGAAAAATAGTTCTTGTAACAAGAAGAGGAGATAATTATCTTAAGGTGATTAGAAAGTCTCATTATTTAGTAATTAAATAAGTTCACATTGGCATGAAATTCTATCCAAGACGAATGACTCATTTAGCTGATAGACGCAAACAGATTTGGAGTAATAATGGTGTTAATACTTGTTTGATTTAATGAATATACTTCATTGTTTAGCAACATATGTCAATTTCATTATCGCTTTATCAAAAAGTGTGTTTGGAATCAAAAGATTCGACTTGCTAACCACAAATGATGGGAGGTACTCTTTATTTTAGAATTCAACCAATTAATATCAATAAGAAATCCAATTCAAGATCAAGAACTCTATTTTTTGTTGCAATTGAATGAATTCATGTTATCGACGATTCATGGAAATTCTTTTCATAATGAATATAGTCATTAAGAAAGAGTCAACATATAATTTCGTGGTCAATGCATGAAAAATAATTCTTGTAACAAGAAGAGGAGCCTAATTAACTTGAGGTGATTAGAAACTCTCTTTATTTAGGAACTAAACAAGTTCACATTGGCATGAAATATAATCGAAGGTTAATGACACATTTGGCTGATGGACGCAATCAGATTTGGAGTAATAATGGTGTTAATACTTGTTTGATTTAATTAATATACTTCATTGGTTAGCAACATATGTCAATTTCATTATCGCTTGAGCAGAAAGTGCGCTTGGAATGAAATGATTAGACTTACTAACCAGAAATGATGGGAGGTACTCTTTATTTTAGAATTCAACCAATTAATATCAATAAGAAATGCAATTCAAGGTCAAGAACTCTATTGTTTCTTGCAATTGAATGAATTCATGTTATCGATGATTCGTGGAAATTGTTTTCATAATGATTATGGTCGTTAGGAAAGTGTCAATAGATTATTTCATGGTTAATGAATGAAAAATAGTTCTTGTAACAAGAAGAGGAGATAATTATCTTAAGGTGATTAGAAAGTCTCATTATATAGTAATTAAATAAGTTCACATTGGCATGAAATGCTATCCAAGACGAATGACTCATTTGGCTGATGGACGCATACAGATTTGGAGTAATAAGGGTGTTAATACTTGTTTGATTTAATTAATATACTTCATTGTTTTGCAACATCTGTCAATTTCGTTATGGCTTTAGCAAAAAGTGTGCTTGGAATCAAATGATTCGACATGCTAACTAGAAATGATGGGAGGTACTCTTTATTTTAGAATTCAACCAATTAATATCAATAAGAGATGCAATTCAAAATCGAGAATTCTATTTTTTGTTACAATTGAATGAATTCATGTTATAGACGATTCATGGAAATTGTTTTCGTAATGAATATGGTCGTTAAGAAAGAGTCAATAGACTATTTCATGGTTAATGAATGAAAAATAGTTCTTGTAACAAGAAGAGGAGATAATTATCTTAAGGTGATTAGAAAGTCTCATCATTTAGGAATTAAATAAGTTCACATTGGCATGAAATCCTATCCAAGACGAATGACTCATTTGGCAGATGGACGCAAACAGATTTGGAGTAATAATGGTATTAATACTTGTTTGATTTAATTAATATACTTCATTGTTTAGCAACATATGTCAATTTCATTATCGCTTTATCAAAAAGTGTGTTTGGAATCAAAAGATTCGACTTGCTAACCACAAAAGATGGGAGGTACTCTTTATTTTAGAATTCAACCAATTAATATCAATAAGAGATGCAATTCAAAATCGAGAATTCTATTTTTTGTTACAATTGAATGAATTCATGTTCTAGACGATTCATGGAAATTGTTTTCGTAATGAATATGGTCGTTAAGAAAGAGGCAATAGATTATTTCATGGTTAATGAATGAAAAATAGTTCTTGTAACAAGAAGAGAAGATAATTATCTTAAGGTGATTAGAAAGTCTCATTATTTAGTAATCAAATAAGTTTACATTGGCATGAAATGCTATCCAAGACGAATGACTCATTTGGCTGATGGACGCATACAGATTTGGAGTAATAAGGGTGTTAATACTTGTTTGATTTAGTTAATAGACTTCATTGTTTAGCAACATATGTCAATTTCATTATCGCTTTTTCAAAAAGTTTGTTTGGAATCAAAAGATTCGACTTGCTAACCACAAATCATGGGAGGTACTCTTTATTTTAGAATTCAACCAATTAATATCAATAAGAAATGCAATTCAAGGTGAAGAACTGTATTGTTTCTTGCAATTGAATGAATTCATGTTATAGATTTTTCATGGAAATTGTTTTCGTAATGAATATGGTCGTTAAGAAAGAGTCAGTAGATTATTTCATGGTTAATGAATGAAAAATAGTTCTTTTAACAAAAAGTGGAGATAATTATCTTAAGGTGATTAGAAAGTCTCATTATTTAGTAATTAAATAAGTTCACATTGGCATGAAATGCTACCCAAGACGAATGACTCATTTGGCTGATAGACGCAAAATAGATTTGGAGTAATAATGGTGTTAATACTTGTTTGATTTAGTTAATATACTTCATTGTTTAGCAACATATGTCAATTTCATTATCGCTTTTTCAAAAAGTTTGTTTGGAATCAAAAGATTCGACTTGCTAACCACAAATCATGGGAGCTACTCTTTCTTTTAGAATTCAACAAATTAATATCAATAAGAAATGCAATTCAAGGTCAAGCACTCTATTGTTTCTTGCAATTGAATGAATTCATGTTATAGACGATTCATGGAAATTGTTTTCGTAATGAATATGGTCGTTAAGAAAGAGGCAATAGATTATTTCATTCTTAATAAATGAAAAATAGTTCTTGTAACAAGAAGAGGAGATAATTATCTTAAGGTGATTAGAAAGTCTCATTATTTAGTAATTAAATAAGTTCACATTGGCATGAAATTCTATCCAAGACGAATGACTCATTTGGCTGATAGACGCAAACAGATTTGGAGTAATAATGGTGTTAATACTTGTTTGATTTAATTAATATACTTCATTGTTTAGCAACATATGTCAATTTCATTATCGCTTTATCAAAAAGTGTGTTTGGAATCAAAAGATTCGACTTGCTAACCACAAATGATGGGAGGTACTCTTTATTTTAGAATTCAACCAATTAATATCAATAAGAAATGCAATTCAAGGTCAAGAACTCTATTGTTTCTTGCAATTTAATGAATTCATGTTATACACGATTCATTAAAATTGTTTTTCGTAATGAATATGGTCGTTAAGAAAGAGTCAATAGATTATTTCATTTGGCTGATGGACGCATACAGATTTGGAGTAATAAGGGTGTTAATATTGTTTGATTTAATTAATATACTTCATTGTTTTGCAACATCTGTCAATTTCGTTATGGCTTTAGCAAAAAGTGTGCTTGGAATCAAATGATTCGACATGCTAACTAGAAATGATGGGAGGTACTCTTTATTTTAGAATTCAACCAATTAATATCAATAAGAGATGCAATTCAAAATCGAGAATTCTATTTTTTGTTGCAATTGAATGAATTCATGTTATAGACGATTCATGGAAATTGTTTTCGTAATGAATATGGTCGTTAAGAAAGAGTCAATAGATTATTTCATGGTTAATGAATGAAAAATAGTTCTTTGTAACAAGAAGAGGAGATAATTATCTTAAGGTGATTAGAAAAGTCTCATCATTTAGTAATTAAATAAGTTCACATTGGCATGAAATGCTATCCAAGACGAATGATTCATTTGGCTGATTGACGCAAACAAATTTGGAGTATTAATGTGTGTTAATACTTGTTTGATTTAATCAATATACTTCATTGTTTTAGCAACATATGTCAATTTCATTATCGCTTTATCAAAAAGTGTGTTTGGAATCAAAAGATTCGACTTGCTAACCACAAATGATGGGGAGGTACTCTTTATTTTAGAATTCAACCAATTAATATCAATAAGAAATCCAATTCAAGATCAAGAACTCTATTTTTTTGTTGCAATTGAATGAATTCATGTTATCGACGATTCATGGAAATTCTTTTCATAATGAATATAGTCATTAAGAAAGAGTCAACATATAATTTCGTGGTCAATGCATGAAAAATAATTCTCTTGTAACAAGAAGAGGAGCTTAATTAACTTGAGGTGATTAGAAACTCTCTTTATTTAGGAAATAAACAAGTTCACATTGGCATGAAATGGAATTGAAAGGTGAATGACACATTCGGCTGATGGACGCATTCAGATTTGGAGTAATAATGGTGTTAATACTTGTTTGATTTAATTAATATACTTCATTGGTTAGCAACATATGTCAATTTCATTATCGCTTGAGCAGAAAGTGTGCATGGAATGAAATGATGATTAGACTTGCTAACCAGAAATGATGGGAGGTACTCTTTATTTTAGAGACTTCAACCAATTAATCTCAATAAGAAATGCAATTCAAGGTCAAGAACTCTATTGTTTCTTGCAATTGAATGAATTCATGTTATAGATGATTCATGGAAATTGTTTTCGTAATGATTATGGTCGTTAAGAAAGAGTCAATATATTATTTCATGGTTAATGAAAGAAAAATAGTTCTTGTAACAAGAAGAGGAGATAATTATCTTAAGGTGATTAGAAAGTCTCATTATTTAGTAATCAAATAAGTTTACATTGGTATGAAATGCTATCCAAGACGAATGACTCATTTGGCTGATAGACGCAAACAGATTTGGAGTAATAATGGTGTTAAATACTTGTTTTGATTTAATTAATATATACTTCATTGTTTAGCAACATATGTCAATTTCATTATCGCTTTATCAAAAAGTGTGTTTGGAATCAAAAGATTCGACTTGCTAACCACAAATGATGGGAAGTACTCTTTATTTTAGAATTCAACCAATTAATATCAATAAGAAATACAATTGAAGGTCAAGAACTCTATTGTTTCTTGCAATTGAATGAATTCATGTTATAGACGATTCATGAAAATTGTTTTCGTGATGAATATGGTCGTTAAGAAAGAGTCAACATATAATTTCATCGTCAATGCACAAAAAATAGTTCTTGTAACCAGAAGAGGAACCTAATTATCTTAAGGTGATTGGAAAGTCTCATTATTTAGTAATTAAATAAGTTCACATTGGCATGAAATCCTATCCAAGACGAATGACTCATTTGGCAGATGGACGCAAACAGATTTGGAGTAATAATGGTGTTAATACTTGTTTGATTTAATTAATATACTTCATTGTTTAGCAACATATGTCAATTTCATTTTCGCTTTATCAAAAAGTGTGTTTGGAATCAAAAGATTCGACTTGCTAACCAAAAATGATGGGAGGTACTCTTTATTTTAGAATTCAACCAATTAATATCAATAAGAAATGCAATTCAAGGTGAAGAACTGTATTGTTTCTTGCAATTGAATGAATTCATGTTATAGACGATTCATGGAAATTATTTTCGTAATGAATATGGTCGTTAAGAAAGAGTCAATAGATTATTTCATGGTTAATGAATGAAAAATAGTTCTTGTAACAAGAAGAGAAGATAATTATCTTAAGGTGATTAGAAAGTCTCATTATTTAGTAATCAAATAAGTTTACATTGGCATGAAATGCTATCCAAGACGAATGACTCATTTGGCTGATGGACGCATACAGATTTGGAGTAATAAGGGTGTTAATACTTGTTTGATTTAGTTAATAGACTTCATTGTTTAGCAACATATGTCAATTTCATTATCGCTTTTTCAAAAAGTTTGTTTGGAATCAAAAGATTCGACTTGCTAACCACAAATCATGGGAGGTACTCTTTATTTTAGAATTCAACCAATTAATATCAATAAGAAATGCAATTCAAGGTGAAGAACTGTATTGTTTCTTGCAATTGAATGAATTCATGTTATAGATTTTTCATGGAAATTGTTTTCGTAATGAATATGGTCGTTAAGAAAGAGTCAGTAGATTATTTCATGGTTAATGAATGAAAAATAGTTCTTTTAACAAAAAGTGGAGATAATTATCTTAAGGTGATTAGAAAGTCTCATTATTTAGTAATTAAATAAGTTCACATTGGCATGAAATGCTACCCAAGACGAATGACTCATTTGGCTGATAGACGCAAATAGATTTGGAGTAATAATGGTGTTAATACTTGTTTGATTTAGTTAATATACTTCATTGTTTAGCAACATATGTCAATTTCATTATCGCTTTTTCAAAAAGTTTGTTTGGAATCAAAAGATTCGACTTGCTAACCACAAATCATGGGAGCTACTCTTTCTTTTAGAATTCAACAAATTAATATCAATAAGAAATGCAATTCAAGGTCAAGCACTCTATTGTTTCTTGCAATTGAATGAATTCATGTTATAGACGATTCATGGAAATTGTTTTCGTAATGAATATGGTCATTAAGAAAGAGGCAATAGATTATTTCATTCTTAATAAATGAAAAATAGTTCTTGTAACAAGAAGAGGAGATAATTATCTTAAGGTGATTAGAAAGTCTCATTATTTAGTAATTAAATAAGTTCACATTGGCATGAAATTCTATCCAAGACGAATGACTCATTTGGCTGATAGACGCAAACAGATTTGGAGTAATAATGGTGTTAATACTTGTTTGATTTAATTAATATACTTCATTGTTTAGCAACATATGTCAATTTCATTATCGCTTTATCAAAAAGTGTGTTTGGAATCAAAAGATTCGACTTGCTAACCACAAATGATGGGAGGTACTCTTTATTTTAGAATTCAACCAATTAATATCAATAAGAAATGCAATTCAAGGTCAAGAACTCTATTGTTTCTTGCAATTTAATGAATTCATGTTATACACGATTCATTAAAATTGTTTTCGTAATGAATATGGTCGTTAAGAAAGAGTCAATAGATTATTTCATTTGGCTGATGGACGCATACAGATTTGGAGTAATAAGGGTGTTAATACTTGTTTGATTTAATTAATATACTTCATTGTTTTGCAACATCTGTCAATTTCGTTATGGCTTTAGCAAAAAGTGTGCTTGGAATCAAATGATTCGACATGCTAACTAGAAATGATGGGAGGTACTCTTTATTTTAGAATTCAACCAATTAATATCAATAAGAGATGCAATTCAAAATCGAGAATTCTATTTTTTGTTGCAATTGAATGAATTCATGTTATAGACGATTCATGGAAATTGTTTTCGTAATGAATATGGTCGTTAAGAAAGAGTCAATAGATTATTTCATGGTTAATGAATGAAAAATAGTTCTTGTAACAAGAAGAGGAGATAATTATCTTAAGGTGATTAGAAAGTCTCATCATTTAGTAATTAAATAAGTTCACATTGGCATGAAATGCTATCCAAGACGAATGATTCATTTGGCTGATTGACGCAAACAAATTTGGAGTATTAATGGTGTTAATACTTGTTTGATTTAATCAATATACTTCATTGTTTAGCAACATATGTCAATTTCATTATCGCTTTATCAAAAAGTGTGTTTGGAATCAAAAGATTCGACTTGCTAACCACAAATGATGGGAGGTACTCTTTATTTTAGAATTCAACCAATTAATATCAATAAGAAATCCAATTCAAGATCAAGAACTCTATTTTTTGTTGCAATTGAATGAATTCATGTTATCGACGATTCATGGAAATTCTTTTCATAATGAATATAGTCATTAAGAAAGAGTCAACATATAATTTCGTGGTCAATGCATGAAAAATAATTCTTGTAACAAGAAGAGGAGCTTAATTAACTTGAGGTGATTAGAAACTCTCTTTATTTAGGAACTAAACAAGTTCACATTGGCATGAAATGGAATTGAAGGTGAATGACACATTCGGCTGATGGACGCATTCAGATTTGGAGTAATAATGGTGTTAATACTTGTTTGATTTAATTAATATACTTCATTGGTTAGCAACATATGTCAATTTCATTATCGCTTGAGCAGAAAGTGTGCATGGAATGAAATGATTAGACTTGCTAACCAGAAATGATGGGAGGTACTCTTTATTTTAGACTTCAACCAATTAATCTCAATAAGAAATGCAATTCAAGGTCAAGAACTCTATTGTTTCTTGCAATTGAATGAATTCATGTTATAGATGATTCATGGAAATTGTTTTCGTAATGATTATGGTCGTTAAGAAAGAGTCAATATATTATTTCATGGTTAATGAAAGAAAAATAGTTCTTGTAACAAGAAGAGGAGATAATTATCTTAAGGTGATTAGAGAGTCTCATTATTTAGTAATTAAATATGTTCACATTGGCATGAAATGCTATCCAAGATGAATGACTCATTCGGCTGATAGACGCATACAGATTTGGAGTAATAATGGTGTTAATACTTGTTTGATTTAATCAATATATTTCATTGTTTAGCAACATATGTCAATTTCATTATCGCTTAATCAAAAAGTGTGTTTGGAATCAAAAGATTCGACTTACTAACCAGAAATGATGGGAGGTACTCTTTATTTTAGAATTCAACCAATTAATATCAATAAGAAAAGCAATTCAAGGTCAAGAACACTATTGTTTCTTGCAATTGAATGAATTCATGTTATAGACGATTCATGGAAATTGTTTTCGTAATGAATATCGTCGTTAAGAAAGAGTCAATAGATTATTTCATGGTTAATGAATGAAAAATAGTTCTTGTAACAAGAAGAGGAGATAATTATCTTAAGGTGATTAGAAAGTCTCATTATTTAGTAATTAAATGAGTTCACATTGGCATGAAATGCTATCCAAGATGAATGACTCATTCGGCTGATAGACGCAAACAGATTTGGAGTAATAATGGTGTTAATACTTGTTTGATTTAATCAATATACTTCATCGTTTGGCAACATATGTCAATTTTATTATCGCTTTATCAAAATGTGTGTTTGGAATCAAAAGATTTCACTTGCTAACCACAAATGATGGGAGGTACTCTTTATTTTAGAATTCAACCAATTAATAACAATAAGAAATGCAATTGAAGATCGGGAATTCTATTTTTTGTTGCAATTGAATGAATTCATATTATAGAAGATTCATGGAAATTGTTTTCATAATGAATATAGTCGTTAAGAAAGAGTCAACATATAATTTCATGGTCAATTGATAAAAAAATAGTTCTTGTAACCAGAAGAGGAGCCTAATTATCTTATGGTGATTAGAAAGTCCCATTATTTAGTAATTATATAAGTTTACATTGGCATGAAATGCTATCCAAGATGAATGACTCATTCGGCTGATAGACGCAAACAGATTTGGAGTAATAATGGTGTTAATACTTGTTTGATTTAATCAATATTTCATTGTTTAGCAACATATGTCAATTTCATTATCGCTTTATCAAAAAGTGTGTTTGGAATAAAAAGATTCGACTTGCTAACCACAAATTATGGGAGGTACTCTTTATTTTAGAATTCAAACAATTAATAACAATAAGAGATGCAATTCAAGATCGAGAATTCTATTTTTTGTTGCAATTGAATGAATTCATGTTATAGACGATTCATGGAAATTGTTTTCATAATGAATATAGTCGTTAAGAAAGAGTCAACATAAAATTTCATCGTCAATGCATAAAAAATAGTTCTTGTAACCAGAAGAGGAGCCTAATTATCTTAAGGTGATTAGAAAGTCTCATTATTTAGTAATTAAATAAGGTCACATTGGCATGACATGCTATCCAAGACGAATGGCTCATTTGGTTAATGGACGCAAACAGATTTGGAGTAATAATAGTGTTAATACTTGTTTGATTTAATTAATATACTTCATTGTTTAGCAACATATGTCAATTTCATTATCACTTTATCAAAAAGTGTGTTTGGAATAAAAAGATTCGACTTGCTAACCACAAATGATGGGAGGTACTCTTTATTTTAGAATTCAACCAATTAATATCAATAAGAAATGGAATTCAAGGTCAAGAACTCTATTGTTTCTTGCAATTGAATGTATTCATGTTATAGATGATTCATGGAAATTGTTTTCGTAAGGAATATGGTCGTTAAGAAAGAGTCAATAGATTATTTCGTGGTAAATGAATGAAAAATAGTTCTTATAACAAGAAGAGGAGTTAATTATCTTAAGGTGATTAGAAAGTCTCATTATTTAGTAATTAAATAAGTTCACATTGGCATGAAATGCTATCCAAGATGAATGACTCATTTGGCTGATAGACGCAAACAGATTTGGAGAAATAATGGTGTTAATACTTGTCTGATATAATTAATATACTTCATTGTTTAGAAACATATGTCAATTTCTTATCGCTTTATCAAAAAGTGTGTTTGGAATCAAATGATTTGACTTGCTAACCAGAAATGATGGGAGGTACTCATTATTTTAGAATTCAACCAATTAATATCAATAAGAAAAGCAATTCAAGGTCAAGAACACTATTATTTCTTGCAATTGAATGAATTCATGTTATAGACAATTCATGGAAATTGTTTTTGTAATGAATATGGTCATTAAGAAAGAGTCAATAGATTATTTCATGGTTCATGAATGAAAAATAGTTCTTTTAACAAGAAGAGGAGATAATTATCTTAAGGTGATTAGAAAGTCTCATTATTTAGTAATTAAATAAGTTCACATTGGCATGAAATGTTATCCAAGATGAATGACTCATTCGGTTGATAGACGCAAACAGATTTGGAGTAATAATGGTGTTAATACTTGTTTGATTTAATCAATATACTTCGTTGTTTAGCAACATAGGCCAATTTCATTATCGCTTTATCAAAAAGTGTGTTTGGAATCAAAAGATTCGACTTGCTAACCACAAATGATGGGAGGTACTGTTTATTTTAGAATTCAACCAATTAATATCAATAAGAAAAGCAATTGAAGATCGGGAATTCTATTTTTTGTTGCAATTGAATGAATTCATATTATAGACGATTCATGGAAATTGTTTTCATAATGAATATAGTCGTTAAGAAAGAGTCAACATATAATTTCATCGTCAATGCATAAAAAATAGTTCTTGTAACCAGAAGAGGAGCCTAATTATCTTAAGGAGATTAGAAAGTCTCATTATTTAGTAATTAAATAAGTTCACATTGGCATGAAATGCTATCCAAGACAAATGACGCATTTGGTTGATGGACGCAAATAGATTTGGAGTAATAATAGTGTTAATACTTGTTTGATTTAATTAATATACTTCATTGTTTAGCAACATATGTCAATTTCATTATCGCTTTATCAAAAAGTGTGTTTGGAATCAAATGATTTGACTTGCTAACCAGAAATGATGGGAGGTACTCTTTATTGTAGAATTCAACCAATTAATATCAATAAGAAAAGCAATTCAAGGTCAAGAACACTATTGTTTCTTGCAATTGAATGAATTCATGTTATAGACGATTCATGGAAATTGTTTTCGTAATGAATATCGTCGTTAAGAAAGAGTCAATAGATTATTTCATGGTTAATGAATGAAAAATAGTTCTTGTAACAAGAAGAGGAGATAATTATCTTAAGGTTATTAGAAAGTCACATTATTTAGTAATTAAATGAGTTCACATTGGCATGAAATGCTATCCAAGACGAAAGACTCATTTGGATGATGGACGCAAACAGATTTGGAGTAATAATGGCGTTAATACTTGTTTGATTTAATCAATATACTTCATTGTTTAACAACATATGTCAATTTCATTATCGCTTTATCAAAAAGTGTGTTTGGAATCAAAAGATTCGACTTGCTAACCAGAAATGATGGGAGGTACTCATTATTTGAGAATTCAACCAATTAATATCAATAAGAAAAGCAATTCAAGGTCAAGAACACTATTATTTCTTGTAATTGAATGAATTCATGTTATAGACAATTCATGGAAATTGTTTTTGTAATGAATATGGTCGTTAAGAAAGAGTCAATAGATTATTTCATGGTTCATGAATGAAAAATAGTTCTTTTAACAAGAAGAGGAGATAATTATCTTAAGGTGATTAGAAAGTCTCATTATTTAGTAATTAAATGAGTTCACATTGGCATGAAATGTTATCCAAGATGAATGACTCATTTGGATGATAGATGCAAACAGGTTTGGAGTAATAATGGCGTTAATACTTGTTTGATTTAATCAATATACTTCGTTGTTTAGCAACATATGTCAATTTTATTATCGCTTTATCAAAATGTGTGTTTGGAATCAAAAGATTCGACTTGCTAACCACAAATGATGGGAGGTACTCATTATTTTAGAATTCAACCAATTAATATCAATAAGAAAAGCAATTCAAGATCGGGAATTCTATTTTTTGTTGCAATTGAATGAATTCATATTATAGACGATTCATGGAAATTGTTTTCATAATGAATATAGTCGTTAAGAAAGTGTCAATAGATTATTTCATGGTTAATGAATGAAAAATAGTTCTTTTAACAAGAAGAGGAGATAATTTTCTTAAGGTGATTATAAAGTCTCATTATTTAGTAATTAAATATGTTAACATTGGCATGAAATGCTATCCAAGATGAATGACTCATTCGACTGATAGACGCAAACAGATTTGGAGTAATAATGGTGTTAATACTTGTTTGATTCAATCAAAATACTTCATTGTTTAGCAACATATGTCAATTTCATTATCGCTTTATCAAAATGTGTGTTTGGAATCAAAAGATTTCACTTGCTAACCACAAATGATGGGAGGTACTCTTTATTTTAGAATTCAACCAATTAATATCAATAAGAAATGCAATTGAAGATCGGGAATTCTATTTTTTGTTGCAATTGAATGAATTCATATTAAAGACGATTCATGGAAATTGTTTTCATAATGAAATATAGTCGTTAAGAAAGAGTCAACATATAATTTCATCGTCAATGCATAAAAAATAGTTCTTGTAACCAGAAGAGGAGCCTAATTATATCTTAAGGAGATTAGAAAGTCTCATTATTTAGTAATTAAATAAGTTCACATTGGCATGAAATGCTATCCAAGACAAATGACTCATTTGGTTGATGGACGCAAATAGATTTGGAGTAATAATAGTGTTAATACTTGTTTGATTTAATTAATAATATACTTCATTGTTTAGCAACATATGTCAATTTCATTATCGCTTTATCAAAAAGTGTGTTTGGAATCAAATGATTTGACTTGCTAACCAGAAATGATGGGAGGTACTCTTTATTGTAGAATTCAACCAATTAATATCAATAAGAAAAGCAATTCAAGGTCAAGAACACTATTGTTTCTTGCAATTGAATGAATTCATGTTATAGACGATTCATGGAAATTGTTTTCGTAATGAATATCGTCGTTAAGAAAGAGTCAATAGATTATTTTCATGGTTAATGAATGAAAAATAGTTCTTGTAACAAGAAGAGGAGATAATTATCTTAAGGTTATTAGAAAGTCTCATTATTTAGTAATTAAATGAAGTTCACATTGGCATGAAATGCTATCCAAGACGAATGACTCATTTGGATGATAGATGCAAACAGATTTGGAGTAATAATGGCGTTAATACTTGTTTGATTTAATCAATATACTTCATTGTTTAACAACATATGTCAATTTCATTATCGCTTTATCAAAAAGTGTGTTTGGAATCAAAAGATTCGACTTGCTAACCAGAAATGATGGGAGGTACTCATTATTTTAGAATTCAACCAATTAATATCAATAAGAAAAGCAATTCAAGGTCAAGAACACTATTATTTCTTGCAATTGAATGAATTCATGTTATAGACGATTCATGGAAATTGTTTTCGTAATGAATATCATCGTTAAGAAAGAGTCAATAGATTATTTCATGGTTAATGAATGAAAAATAATTCTTGTAACAAGAAGAGGAGATAATTATCTTAAGGTTATTAGAAAGTCTCATTATTTAGTAATTAAATGAGTTCACATTGGCATGAAATGTTATCCAAGATGAATGACTCATTCGGTTGATAGATGCAAACAGATTTGGAGTAATAATGGTGTTAATACTTGTTTGATTTAATCAATATACTTCGTTGTTTAACAACATATGTCAATTTTATTATCGCTTTATCAAAATGTGTGTTTGGAATCAAAAGATTCGACTTGCTAACCACAAATGATGGGAGGTACTCATTATTTTAGAATTCAACCAATTAATATCAATAAGAAAAGCAATTGAAGATCGGGAATTCTATTTTTTGTTGCAATTGAATGAATTCATATTATAGACGATTCATGGAAATTGTTTTCATAATGAATATAGTCGTTAAGAAAGAGTCAACATATAATTTCATCGTCAATGCATAAAAAATAGTTCTTGTAACCAGAAGAGGAGCCTAATTATCTTAAGGAGATTAGAAAGTCTCATTATTTAGTAATTAAATAAGTTCACATTGGCATGAAATGCTATCCAAGACAAATGACTCATTTGGTTGATGGACGCAAATAGATTTGGAGTAATAATAGTGTTAATACTTGTTTGATTTAATTAATATACTTCATTGTTTAGCAACATATGTCAATTTCATTATCGCTTTATCAAAAAGTGTGTTTGGAATCAAATTATTTGACTTGCTAACCAGAAATGATGGGAGGTACTCTTTATTGTAGAATTCAACCAATTAATATCAATAAGAAAAGAAATTCAAGGTCAAGAACACTATTATTTCTTGCAATTGAATGAATTCATGTTATAGACGATTCATGAAAATTGTTTTCGTAATGAATATCATCGTTAAGAAAGAGTCAATAGATTATT
Organism: Ceriops zippeliana; assembly: GCA_037897445.1. Classification (NCBI taxonomy): domain Eukaryota; kingdom Viridiplantae; phylum Streptophyta; class Magnoliopsida; order Malpighiales; family Rhizophoraceae; genus Ceriops; species Ceriops zippeliana. Next base: position 65,983 of record JBAPLH010001934.1, on the reverse strand, counting down.
TCATGGTTAATGAATGAAAAATAATTCTTGTAACAAGAAGAGGAGATAATTATCTTAAGGTTATTAGAAAGTCTCATTATTTAGTAATTAAATGAGTTCACATTGGCATGAAATGCTATCCAAGACGAATGACTCATTTGGATGATAGACGCAAACAGATTTGGAGTAATAATGGCGTTAATACTTGTTTGATTTAATCAATATACTTCATTGTTTAACAACATATGTCAATTTCATTATCGCTTTATCAAAAAGTGTGTTTGGAATCAAAAGATTCGACTTGCTAACCAGAAATGATGGGAGGTACTCATTATTTTAGAATTCAACCAATTAATATCAATAAGAAAAGCAATTCAAGGTCAAGAACACTATTATTTCTTGCAATTGAATGAATTCATGTTATAGACAATTCATGGAAATTGTTTTTGTAATGAATATGGTCATTAAGAAAGAGTCAATAGATTATTTCATGGTTCATGAATGAAAAATAGTTATTTTAACAAGAAGAGGAGATAATTATCTTAAGGTGATTAGAAAGTCTCATTATTTAGTAATTAAATAAGTTCACATTGGCATGAAATGTTATCCAAGATGAATGACTCATTCGGTTGATAGACGCAAACAGATTTGGAGTAATAATGGTGTTAATACTTGTTTGATTTAATCAATATACTTCGTTGTTTAGCAACATATGCCAATTTCATTATCGCTTTATCAAAAAGTGTGTTTGGAATCAAAAGATTCGACTTGCTAACCACAAATGATGGGAGGTACTGTTTATTTTAGAATTCAACCAATTAATATCAATAAGAAAAGCAATTGAAGATCGGGAATTCTATTTTTTGTTGCAATTGAATGAATTCATATTATAGACGATTCATGGAAATTGTTTTCATAATGAATATAGTCGTTAAGAAAGAGTTAACATATAATTTCATCGTCAATGCATAAAAAATAGTTCTTGTAACCAGAAGAGGAGCCTAATTATCTTAAGGAGATTAGAAAGTCTCATTATTTAGTAATTAAATAAGTTCACATTGGCATGAAATGCTATCCAAGACAAATGACTCATTTGGTTGATGGACGCAAATAGATTTGGAGTAATAATAGTGTTAATACTTGTTTGATTTAATTAATATACTTCATTGATTAGCAACATATGTCAATTTCATTATCGCTTTATCAAAAAGTGTGTTTGGAATCAAATGATTTGACTTGCTAACCAGAAATGATGGGAGGTACTCTTTATTGTAGAATTCAACCAATTAATATCAATAAGAAAAGCAATTCAAGGTCAAGAACACTATTGTTTCTTGCAATTGAATGAATTCATGTTATAGACGATTCATGGAAATTGTTTTCGTAATGAATATCGTCGTTAAGAAAGAGTCAATAGATTATTTCATCGTCAATGCATAAAAAATAGTTCTTGTAACCAGAAGAGGAGCCTAATTATCTTAAGGTGATTAGAAAGTCTCATTATTTAGTAATTAAATAAGGTCACATTGGCATGACATGCTATCCAAGACGAATGGCTCATTTGGTTAATGGACGCAAATAGATTTGGAGTAATAATAGTGTTAATACTTGTTTGATTTAATTAATATACTTCATTGTTTAGCAACATATGTCAATTTCATTATCACTTTATCAAAAAGTGTGTTTGGAATCAAAAGATTCGACTTGCTAACTAGAAATGATGGGAGGTACTCTTTATTGTAGAATTCAACCAATTAATATCAATAAGAAAAGCAATTCAAGGTCAAGAACACTATTGTTTCTTGCAATTGAATGAATTCATGTTATAGACGATTCATGGAAATTGTTTTCGTAATGAATATCGTCGTTAAGAAAGAGTCAATAGATTATTTCATGGTTAATGAATGAAAAATAGTTCTTGTAACAAGAAGAGGAGATAATTATCTTAAGGTTATTAGAAAGTCTCATTATTTAGTAATTAAATGAGTTCACATTGGCATGAAATGCTATCCAAGACGAATGACTCATTTGGATGATAGATGCAAACAGATTTGGAGTAATAATGGCGTTAATACTTGTTTGATTTAATCAATATACTTCATTGTTTAACAACATATGTCAATTTCATTATCGCTTTATCAAAAAGTGTGTTTGGAATCAAAAGATTCGACTTGCTAACCAGAAATGATGGGAGGTACTCATTATTTTAGAATTCAACCAATTAATATCAATAAGAAAAGCAATTCAAGGTCAAGAACACTATTATTTCTTGCAATTGAATGAATTCATGTTATAGACAATTCATGGAAATTGTTTTTGTAATGAATATGGTCGTTAAGAAAGAGTCAATAGATTATTTCATGGTTCATGAATGAAAAAATAGTTCTTTTAACAAGAAGAGGAGATAATTATCTTAAGGTGATTAGAAAGTCTCATTATTTAGTAATTAAATGAGTTCACATTGGCATGAAATGTTATCCAAGATGAATGACTCATTCGGTTGATAGATGCAAACAGATTTGGAGTAATAATGGTGTTAAATACTTGTTTGATTTAATCAATATACTTCGTTGTTTAGCAACATATGTCAATTTTATTATCGCGCTTTATCAAAATGTGTGTTTGGAATCAAAAGATTCGACTTGCTAACCACAAATGATGGGAGGTACTCATTATTTTAGAATTCAACCAATTAATATCAATAAGAAAAGCAATTCAAGATCGGGAATTCTATTTTTTGTTGCAATTGAATGAATTCATATTATAGACGATTCATGGAAATTGTTTTCATAATGAATATAGTCGTTAAGAAAGTGTCAATAGATTATTTCATGGTTAATGAATGAAAAATAGTTCTTTTAACAAGAAGAGGAGATAATTTTCTTAAGGTGATTATAAAGTCTCATTATTTAGTAATTAAATATGTTAACATTGGCATGAAATGCTATCCAAGATGAATGACTCATTCGACTGATAGACGCAAACAGATTTGGAGTAATAATGGTGTTAATACTTGTTTGATTCAATCAAAATACTTCATTGTTTAGCAACATATGTCAATTTCATTATCGCTTTATCAAAATGTGTGTTTGGAATCAAAAGATTTCACTTGCTAACCACAAATGATGGGAGGTACTCTTTATTTTAGAATTCAACCAATTAATATCAATAAGAAATGCAATTGAAGATCGGGAATTCTATTTTTTGTTGCAATTGAATGAATTCATATTATAGACGATTCATGGAAATTGTTTTCATAATGAATATAGTCGTTAAGAAAGAGTCAACATATAATTTCATCGTCAATGCATAAAAAATAGTTCTTGTAACCAAAAGAGGAGCCTAATTATCTTAAGGAGATTAGAAAGTCTCATTATTTAGTAATTAAATAAGTTCACATTGGCATGAAATGCTATCCAAGACAAATGACTCATTTGGTTGATGGACGCAAATAGATTTGGAGTAATAATAGTGTTAATACTTGTTTGATTTAATTAATATACTTCATTGTTTAGCAACATATGTCAATTTCATTATCGCTTTATCAAAAAGTGTGTTTGGAATCAAATTATTTGACTTGCTAACCAGAAATGATGGGAGGTACTCTTTATTATTGTAGAATTCAACCAATTAATATCAATAAGAAAAGAAATTCAAGGTCAAGAACACTATTATTTCTTGCAATTGAATGAATTCATGTTATAGACGATTCATGGAAATTGTTTTCGTAATGAATATCATCGTTAAGAAAGAGTCAATAGATTATTTCATGGTTAATGAATGAAAAAATAATTCTTGTAACAAGAAGAGGAGATAATTATCTTAAGGTTATTAGAAAGTCTCATTATTTAGTAATTAAATGAGTTCACATTGGCATGAAATGCTATCCAAGACGAATGACTCATTTGGATGATAGACGCAAACAGATTTGGAGTAATAATGGCGTTAATACTTGTTTGATTTAATCAATATACTTCATTGTTTAACAACATATGTCAATTTTCATTATCGCTTTATCAAAAAGTGTGTTTGGAATCAAAAGATTCGACTTGCTAACCAGAAATGATGGGAGGTACTCATTATTTTAGAATTCAACCAATTAATATCAATAAGAAAAGCAATTCAAGGTCAAGAACACTATTATTTCTTGCAATTGAATGAATTCATGTTATAGACAATTCATGGAAATTGTTTTTGTAAAGAATATGGTCATTAAGAAAGAGTCAATAGATTATTTCATGGTTCATGAATGAAAAATAGTTATTTTAACAAGAAGAGGAGATAATTATCTTAAGGTGATTAGAAAGTCTCATTATTTAGTAATTAAATAAGTTCACATTGGCATGAAATGTTATCCAAGATGAATGACTCATTCGGTTGATAGACACAAACAGATTTGGAGTAATAATGGTGTTAATACTTGTTTGATTTAATCAATATACTTCGTTGTTTAGCAACATATGCCAATTTCATTATCGCTTTATCAAAAAGTGTGTTTGGAATCAAAAGATTCGACTTGCTAACCACAAATGATGGGAGGTACTGTTTATTTTAGAATTCAACCAATTAATATCAATAAGAAAAGCAATTGAAGATCGGGAATTCTATTTTTTTGTTGCAATTGAATGAATTCATATTATAGACGATTCATGGAAATTGTTTTTCATAATGAATATAGTCGTTAAGAAAGAGTTAACATATAATTTCATCGGTCAATGCATAAAAAATAGTTCTTGTAACCAGAAGAGGAGCCTAATTATCTTAAGGAGATTAGAAAGTCTCATTATTTAGTAATTAAATAAGTTCACATTGGCATGAAATGCTATCCAAGACAAATGACTCATTTGGTTGATGGACGCAAATAGATTTGGAGTAATAATAGTGTTAATACTTGTTTGATTGATTTAATTAATATACTTCATTGATTAGCAACATATGTCAATTTCATTATCGCTTTATCAAAAAGTGTGTTTGGAATCAAATGATTTGACTTGCTAACCAGAAATGATGGGAGGTACTCTTTATTGTAGAATTCAACCAATTAATATCAATAAGAAAAGCAATTCAAGGTCAAGAACACTATTGTTTCTTGCAATTGAATGAATTCATGTTATAGACGATTCATGGAAATTGTTTTCGTAATGAATATCGTCGTTAAGAAAGAGTCAATAGATTATTTCATCGTCAATGCATAAAAAATAGTTCTTGTAACCAGAAGAGGAGCCTAATTATCTTAAGGTGATTAGAAAGTCTCATTATTTAGTAATTAAATAAGGTCACATTGGCATGACATGCTATCCAAGACGAATGGCTCATTTGGTTAATGGACGCAAATAGATTTGGAGTAATAATAGTGTTAATACTTGTTTGATTTAATTAATATACTTCATTGTTTAGCAACATATGTCAATTTCATTATCACTTTATCAAAAAGTGTGTTTGGAATCAAAAGATTCGACTTGCTAACTAGAAATGATGGGAGGTACTCTTTATTTTACAATTCAACCAATTAATATCAATAAGAAAAGCAATTCAAGGTCAAGAACACTATTGTTTCTTGCAATTGAATGAATTCATGTTATAGACGATTCATGGAAATTGTTTTCGTAATGAATATCGTCGTTAAGAAAGAGTGAATAGATTATTTCATGGTTAATGAATGAAAAATAGTTCTTGTAACAAGAAGAGGAGATAATTATCTTAAGGTGATTAGAAAGTCTCATTATTTAGTAATTAAATGAGTTCACATTGGCATGAAATGCTATCCAAGATGAATGACTCATTCAGCTGATAGACGCAAACAGATTTGGAGTAATAATGGTGTTAATACTTGTTTGATTTAATCAATATACTTCATTGTTTAGCAACATATGTCAATTTTATTATCGCTTTATCAAAATGTGTGTTTGGAATCAAAAGATTTCACTTGCTAACCACAAATGATGGGAGGTACTATTTATTTTAGAATTCAACCAATTAATATCAATAAGAAAAGCAATTGAAGATCGGGAATTCTAGTTTTTGTTGCAATTGAATGAATTCATATTATAGACGATTCATGGAAATTGTTTTCATAATGAATATAGTCGTTAAGAAAGAGTCAACATATAATTTCATCGTCAATGCATAAAAAATAGTTCTTGTAACCAGAAGAGGAGCCTAATTATCTTAAGGAGATTACAAAGTCTCATTATTTAGTAATTAAATAAGTTCACATTGGCATGAAATGCTATCCAAGACAAATGACTCATTTGGTTGATGGACGCAAATAGATTTGGAGTAATAATAGTGTTAATACTTGTTTGATTTAATTAATATACTTCATTGATTAGCAACATATGTCAATTTCATTATCGCTTTATCAAAAAGTGTGTTTGGAATCAAATGATTTGACCTGCTAACCAGAAATGATGGGAGGTACTCTTTATTGTAGAATTCAACCAATTAATATCAATAAGAAAAGCAATTCAAGGTCAAGAACACTATTGTTTCTTTGCTTGCAATTGAATGAATTCATGTTATAGACGATTCATGGAAATTGTTTTCGTAATGAATATCGTCGTTAAGAAAGAGTCAATAGATTATTTCATGGTTAATGAATGAAAAATAGTTCTTGTAACAAGAAGAGGAGATAATTATCTTAAGGTTATTAGAAAGTCTCATTATTTAGTAATTAAATGAGTTCACATTGGCATGAAATGCTATCCAAGACGAATGACTCATTTGGATGATAGATGCAAACAGATTTGGAGTAATAATGGCGTTAATACTTGTTTGATTTAATCAATATACTTCATTGTTTAACAACATATGTCAATTTCATTATCGCTTTATCAAAAAGTGTGTTTGGAATCAAAAGATTCGACTTGCTAACCAGAAATGATGGGAGGTACTGTTTATTTTAGAATTCAACCAATTAATATCAATAAGAAAAGCAATTGAAGATCGGGAATTCTATTTTTTGTTGCAATTGAATGAATTCATATTATAGACGATTCATGGAAATTGTTTTCATAATGAATATAGTCGTTAAGAAAGAGTCAACATATAATTTCATCGTCAATGCATAAAAAATATAGTTCTTGTAACCAAAAGAGGAGCCTAATTATCTTAAGGAGATTAGAAAGTCTCATTATTTAGTAATAATAAATAAGTTCACATTGGCATGAAATGCTATCCAAGACAAATGACTCATTTGGTTGATGGACGCAAATAGATTTGGAGTAATAATAGTGTTAATACTTGTTTGATTTAATTAATATACTTCATTGATTAGCAACATATGTCAATTTCATTATCGCTTTATCAAAAAGTGTGTTTGGAATCAAATGATTTGACTTGCTAACCAGAAATGATGGGAGGTACTCTTTATTGTAGAATTCAACCAATTAATATCAATAAGAAAAGCAATTCAAGGTCAAGAACACTATTGTTTCTTGCAATTGAATGAATTCATGTTATAGACGATTCATGGAAATTGTTTTCGTAATGAATATCGTCGTTAAAAAAGAGTCAATAGATTATTTCATGGTTAATGAATGAAAAATAGTTCTTGTAACAAGAAGAGGAGATAATTATCTTAAGGTTATTAGAAAGTCTCATTATTTAGTAATTAAATGAGTTCACATTGGCATGAAATGTTATCCAAGATGAATGACTCATTCGGTTGATAGATGCAAACAGATTTGGAGTAATAATGGTGTTAATACTTGTTTGATTTAATCAATATACTTCGTTGTTTAACAACATATGTCAATTTCATTATCGCTTTATCAAAAAGTGTGTTTGGAATCAAAAGATTCGACTTGCTAACCACAAATGATGGGAGGTACTCTTTATTTTAGAATTCAACCAATTAATATCAATAAGAAAAGCAATTCAAGGTCAAGAACACTATTATTTCTTGCAATTGAATGAATTCATGTTATAGACAATTCATGGAAATTGTTTTTGTAATGAATATGGTCGTTAAGAAAGAGTCAATAGATTATTTCATGGTTCATGAATGAAAAATAGTTCTTTTAACAAGAAGAGGAGATAATTATCTTAAGGTGATTAGAAAGTCTCATTATTTAGTAATTAAATGAGTTCACATTGGCATGAAATGTTATCCAAGATGAATGACTCATTCGGTTGATAGATGCAAACAGATTTGGAGTAATAATGGTGTTAATACTTGTTTGATTTAATCAATATACTTCGTTGTTTAGCAACATATATCAATTTCATTATCGCTTTATCAAAAAGTGTGTTTGGAATCAAAAGATTCGACTTGCTAACCACAAATGATGGGAGGTACTGTTTATTTTAGAATTCAACCAATTAATATCAATAAGAAATGCAATTGAAGATCGGGAATTCTATTTTTTGTTGCAATTGAATGAATTCATATTATAGACGATTCATGGAAATTGTTTTCATAATGAATATAGTCGTTAAGAAAGTGTCAATAGATTATTTCATGGTTAATGAATGAAAAATAGTTCTTGTAACAAGAAGAGGGGATAATTTTCTTAAGGTGATTATAAAGTCTCATTATTTAGTAATTAAATATGTTCACATTGGCATGAAATGCTATCCAAGACGAATGACTCATTCGACTGATAGACGCAAACAGATTTGGAGTAATAATGGTGGTAATACTTGTTTGATTCAATCAAAATACTTCATTGTTTAGCAACATATGTCAATTTCATTATCGCTTTATCAAAAAGTGTCATTGGAATCAAAAGATTCGACTTGCTAACCACAAATGATGGGAGGTACTGTTTATTTTAGAATTCAACCAATTAATATCAATAAGAAATGCAATTGAAGATCGGGAATTCCATTTTTTTTTTGCAATTGAATGAATTCATATTATAGACGATTCATGGAAATTGTTTTCATAAGGAATGTAGTCGTTAAGAAAGAGTCAACATATAATTTCATGGTCAATTGATAAAAAAATAGTTCTTGTAACCAGAAGAGGAGCCTAATTATCTTAAGGTGATTAGAAAGTCTCATTATTTAGTAATTAAATAAGTTTACATTGGCATGAAATGCTATCCAAGATGAATGACTCATTCGGCTAATAGACGCAAACAGATTTGGAGTAATAATGGTGTTAATACTTGTTTGATTTAATCAATATAATTCATTGTATAGCAACATACGTCAATTTCATTATCGCTTTATCAAAAAGTGTGTTTGGAATAAAAAGATTCGACTTGCTAACCACAAATTATGGGAGGTACTCTTTATTTTAGAATTCAAACAATTAATAACAATAAGACATGCAATTCAAGATCGAGAATTCTATTTTTTATTGCAATTGAATGAATTCATGTTATAAACGATTCATGGAAATTGTTTTCATAATGAATATAGTCGTTAAGGAAGAGTCAACATATAATTTCATCGTCAATGCATAAAAAATAGTTCTTGTAACCCGAAGAGGAGCCTAATTATCTTAAGGAGTTTAGAAAGTCTCATTATTTAGTAATCAAATAAGTTTACATTGGCATGAAATGCTATCCAAGACGAATGACTCATTTGGTTGATAGACGCAAATAGATTTGGAGTAATAATGGTGTTAATACTTGTTTGATTTAATCAATATACTTCATTTTTTAGCAACATATGTCAATTTCATTATCGCTTTATCAAAAAGTGTGTTTGGAAACAAAAGATTCGACTTGCTAACTAGAAATGATGGGAGGTACTCTTTATTTTAGAATTCAACCAATTAATATCAATAAGAAAAGCAATTCAAGGTCAAGAACACTATTGTTTCTTGCAATTGAATGAATTCATGTTATAGACGATTCATGGAAATTGTTTTCGTAATGAATATCGTCGTTAAGAAAGAGTCAATAGATTATTTCATGGTTAATGAATGAAAAATAGTTCTTGTAACAAGAAGAGGAGATAATTATCTTAAGGTGATTAGAAAGTCTCATTATTTAGTAATTAAATGAGTTCACATTGGCATGAAATGCTATCCAAGATGAATGACTCATTCAGCTGATAGACGCAAACAGATTTGGAGTAATAATGGTGTTAATACTTGTTTGATTTAATCAATATACTTCATTGTTTAGCAACATATGTCAATTTTATTATCGCTTTATCAAAATGTGTGTTTGGAATCAAAAGATTTCACTTGCTAACCACAAATGATGGGAGGTACTCTTTATTTTAGAATTCAACCAATTAATATCAATAAGAAATGCAATTGAAGATCGGGAATTCTATTTTTTGTTGCAATTGAATGAATTCATATTATAGACGATTCATGGAAATTGTTTTCATAATGAATATAGTCGTTAAGAAAGAGTCAACATATAATTTCATCGTCAATGCATAAAAAATAGTTCTTGTAACCAGAAGAGGAGCCTAATTATCTTAAGGAGATTAGAAAGTTTCATTATTTAGTAATTAAATAAGTTCACATTGGCATGAAATGCTATCCAAGACAAATGACTCATTTGGTTGATGGACGCAAATAGATTTGGAGTAATATTAGTGTTAATACTTGTTTGATTTAATTAATATACTTCATTGTTTAGCAACATATGTCAATTTCATTATCGCTTTATCAAAAAGTGTGTTTGGAATCAAATGATTTGACTTGCTAACCAGAAATGATGGGAGGTACTCTTTATTGTAGAATTCAACCAATTAATATCAATAAGAAAAGCAATTCATGGTCAAGAACACTATTGTTTCTTGCAATTGAATGAATTCATGTTATAGACGATTCATGGAAATTGTTTTCGTAATGAATATCGTCGTTAAGAAAGAGTCAATAGATTATTTCATGGTTAATGAATGAAAAATAGTTCTTGTAACAAGAAGAGGAGATAATTATCTTAAGGTTATTAGAAAGTCTCATTATTTAGTAATTAAATGAGTTCACATTGGCATGAAATGCTATCCAAGACGAATGACTCATTTGGATGATAGACGCAAACAGATTTGGAGTAATAATGGCGTTAATACTTGTTTGATTTAATCAATATACTTCATTGTTTAACAACATATGTCAATTTCATTATCGCTTTATCAAAAAGTGTGTTTGGAATCAAAAGATTCGACTTGCTAACCAGAAATGATGGGAGGTACTCATTATTTTAGAATTCAACCAATTAATATCAATAAGAAAAGCAATTCAAGGTCAAGAACACTATTATTTCTTGCAATTGAATGAATTCATGTTATAGACAATTCATGGAAATTGTTTTTGTAATGAATATGGTCGTTAAGAAAGAGTCAATAGATTATTTCATGGTTCATGAATGAAAAATAGTTCTTTTAACAAGAAGAGGAGATAATTATCTTAAGGTGATTAGAAAGTCTCATTATTTAGTAATTAAATGAGTTCACATTGGCATGAAATGTTATCCAAGATGAATGACTCATTCGGTTGATAGATGCAAACAGATTTGGAGTAATAATGGTGTTAATACTTGTTTGATTTAATCAATATACTTCGTTGTTTAGCAACATATGTCAATTTTATTATCGCTTTATCAAAATGTGTGTTTGGAATCAAAAGATTCGACTTGCTAACCACAAATGATGGGAGGTACTCATTATTTTAGAATTCAACCAATTAATATCAATAAGAAAAGCAATTCAAGATCGGGAATTCTATTTTTTGTTGCAATTGAATGAATTCATATTATAGACGATTCATGGAAATTGTTTTCATAATGAATATAGTCGTTAAGAAAGTGTCAATAGATTATTTCATGGTTAATGAATGAAAACTAGTTCTTTTAACAAGAAGAGGAGATAATTTTCTTAAGGTGATTATAAAGTCTCATTATTTAGTAATTAAATATGTTTACATTGGCATGAAATGCTATCCGAGATGAGTGACTCATTCGACTGATAGACGCAAACAGATTTGGAGTAATAATGGTGTTAATACTTGTTTGATTCAATCAAAATACTTCATTGTTTAGCAACATATGTCAAATTCATTATCGCTTTATCAAAATGTGTGTTTGGAATCAAAAGATTTCACTTGCTAACCACAAACGATGGGAGGTACTCTTTATTTTAGAATTCAACCAATTAATATCAATAAGAAATGCAATTGAAGATCGGGAATTCTATTTTTTGTTGCAATTGCATGAATTCATATTATAGACGATTCATGGAAATTGTTTTCATAATGAATATAGTCGTTAAGAAAGAGTCAACATATAATTTCATCGTCAATGCATAAAAAATAGTTCTTGTAACCAGAAGAGGAGCCTAATTATCTTAAGGAGATTAGAAAGTCTCATTATTTAGTAATTAAATAAGTTCACATTGGCATGAAATGCTATCCAAGACAAATGACTCATTTGGTTGATGGACGCAAATAGATTTGGAGTAATAATAGTGTTAATACTTGTTTGATTTAATTAATATACTTCATTGTTTAGCAACATATGTCAATTTCATTATCGCTTTATCAAAAAGTGTGTTTGGAATCAAATGATTTGACTTGCTAACCAGAAATGATGGGAGGTACTCTTTATTGTAGAATTCAACCAATTAATATCAATAAGAAAAGCAATTCAAGGTCAAGAACACTATTGTTTCTTGCAATTGAATGAATTCATGTTATAGACGATTCATGGAAATTGTTTTCGTAATGAATATCGTCGTTAAGAAAGAGTCAATAGATTATTTCATGGTTAATGAATGAAAAATAATTCTTGTAACAAGAAGAGGAGATAATTATCTTAAGGTTATTAGAAAGTCTCATTATTTAGTAATTAAATGAGTTCACATTGGCATGAAATGCTATCCAAGACGAATGACTCATTTGGATGATAGACGCAAACAGATTTGGAGTAATAATGGCGTTAATACTTGTTTGATTTAATCAATATACTTCATTGTTTAACAACATATGTCAATTTCATTATCGCTTTATCAAAAAGTGTGTTTGGAATCAAAAGATTCGACTTGCTAACCAGAAATGATGGGAGGTACTCATTATTTTAGAATTCAACCAATTAATATCAATAAGAAAAGCAATTCAAGGTCAAGAACACTATTATTTCTTACAATTGAATGAATTCATATTATAGACAATTCATGGAAATTGTTTTTGTAATGAATATGGTCGTTAAGAAAGAGTCAATAGATTATTTCATGGTTCATGAATGAAAAATAGTTCTTTTAACAAGAAGAGGAGATAATTATCTTAAGGTGATTAGAAAGTCTCATTATTTAGTAATTAAATGAGTTCACATTGGCATGAAATGTTATCCAAGATGAATGACTCATTCGGTTGATAGATGCAAACAGATTTGGAGTAATAATGGTGTTAATACTTGTTTGATTTAATCAATATACTTCGTTGTTTAGCAACATATGTCAATTTCATTATCGCTTTATCAAAAAGTGTGTTTGGAATCAAAAGATTCGACTTGCTAACCACAAATGATGGGAGGTACTGTTTATTTTAGAATTCAACCAATTAATATCAATAAGAAATGCAATTGAAGATCGGGAATTCTATTTTTTGTTGCAATTGAATGAATTCATATTATAGACGATTCATGGAAATTGTTTTCATCATGAATATAGTCGTTAAGAAAGTGTCAATAGATTATTTCATGGTTAATGAATGAAAAATAGTTCTTGTAACAAGAAGAGGGGATAATTTTCTTAAGGTGATTATAAAGTCTCATTATTTAGTAATTAAATATGTTCACATTGGCATGAAATGCTATCCAAGACGAATGACTCATTCGACTGATAGACGCAAACAGATTTGGAGTAATAATGGTGGTAATACTTGTTTGATTCAATCAAAATACTTCATTGTTTAGCAACATATGTCAATTTCATTATCGCTTTATCAAAAAGTGTCTTTGGAATCAAAAGATTCGACTTGCTAACCACAAATGATGGGAGGTACTGTTTATTTTAGAATTCAACCAATTAATATCAATAAGAAATGCAATTGAAGATCGGGAATTCCATTTTTTTTTTGCAATTGAATGAATTCATATTATAGACGATTCATGGAAATTGTTTTCATAAGGAATGTAGTCGTTAAGAAAGAGTCAACATATAATTTCATGGTCAATTGATAAAAAAATAGTTCTTGTAACCAGAAGAGGAGCCTAATTATCTTAAGGTGATTAGAAAGTCTCATTATTTAGTAATTAAATAAGTTTACATTGGCATGAAATGCTATCCAAGATGAATGACTCATTCGGCTAATAGACGCAAACAGATTTGGAGTAATAATGGTGTTAATACATGTTTGATTTAATCAATATAATTCATTGTATAGCAACATACGTCAATTTCATTATCGCTTTATCAAAAAGTGTGTTTGGAATAAAAAGATTCGACTTGCTAACCACAAATTATGGGAGGTACTCTTTATTTTAGAATTCAAACAATTAATAACAATAAGACATGCAATTCAAGATCGTGAATTCTATTTTTTGTTGCAATTGAATGAATTCATGTTATAAACGATTCATGGAAATTGTTTTCATAATGAATATAGTCGTTAAGGAAGAGTCAACATATAATTTCATCGTCAATGCATAAAAAATAGTTCTTGTAACCCGAAGAGGAGCCTAATTATCTTAAGGAGTTTAGAAAGTCTCATTATTTAGTAATCAAATAAGTTTACATTGGCATGAAATGCTATCCAAGACGAATGACTCATTTGGTTGATAGACGCAAATAGATTTGGAGTAATAATGGTGTTAATACTTGTTTGATTTAATCAATATACTTCATTTTTTAGCAACATATGTCAATTTCATTATCGCTTTATCAAAAAGTGTGTTTGGAATCAAAAGATTCGACTTGCTAACTAGAAATGATGGGAGGTACTCTTTATTTTAGAATTCAACCAATTAATATCAATAAGAAAAGCAATTCAAGGTCAAGAACACTATTGTTTCTTGCAATTGAATGAATTCATGTTATAGACGATTCATGAAAATTGTTTTCGTAATGAATATCGTCGTTAAGAAAGAGTCAATAGATTATTTCATGGTTAATGAATGAAAAATAGTTATTGTAACAAGAAGAGGAGATAATTATCTTAAGGTGATTAGAAAGTCTCATTATTTAGTAATTAAATGAGTTCACATTGGCATGAAATGCTATCCACGATGAATGACTCATTCAGCTGATAGACGCAAACAGATTTGGAGTAATAATGGTGTTAATACTTGTTTGATTTAATCAATATACTTCATTGTTTAGCAACATATGTCAATTTTATTATCGCTTTATCAAAATGTGTGTTTGGAATCAAAAGATTTCACTTGCTAACCACAAATGATGGGAGGTACTGTTTATTTTAGAATTCAACCAATTAATATCAATAAGAAATGCAATTGAAGATCGGGAATTCTATTTTTTGTTGCAATTGAATGAATTCATATTATAGACGATTCATGGAAATTGTTTTCATAATGAATATAGTCGTTAAGAAAGAGTCAACATATAATTTCATCGTCAATGCATAAAAAATAGTTCTTGTAACCAGAAGAGGAGCCTAATTATCTTAAGGAGATTAGAAAGTCTCATTATTTAGTAATTAAATAAGTTCACATTGGCATGAAATGCTATCCAAGACAAATGACTCATTTGGTTGATGGACGCAAATAGATTTGGAGTAATAATAGTGTTAATACTTGTTTGATTTAATTAATATACTTCATTGTTTAGCAACATATGTCAATTTCATTATCGCTTTATCAAAAAGTGTGTTTGGAATCAAACGATTTGACTTGCTAACCAGAAATGATGGGAGGTACTCTTTATTGTAGAATTCAACCAATTAATATCAATAAGAAAAGCAATTCATGGTCAAGAACACTATTGTTTCTTGCAATTGAATGAATTCATGTTATAGACGATTCATGGAAATTGTTTTCGTAATGAATATCGTCGTTAAGAAAGAGTCAATAGATTATTTCATGGTTAATGAATGAAAAATAGTTCTTGTAACAAGAAGAGGAGATAATTATCTTAAGGTTATTAGAAAGTCTCATTATTTAGTAATTAAATGAGTTCACATTGGCATGAAATGCTATCCAAGACGAATGACTCATTTGGATGATAGACGCAAACAGATTTGGAGTAATAATGGCGTTAATACTTGTTTGATTTAATCAATATACTTCATTGTTTAACAACATATGTCAATTTCATTATCGCTTTATCAAAAAGTGTGTTTGGAATCAAAAGATTCGACTTGCTAACCAGAAATGATGGGAGGTACTCATTATTTTAGAATTCAACCAATTAATATCAATAAGAAAAGCAATTCAAGGTCAAGAACACTATTATTTCTTGCAATTGAATGAATTCATGTTATAGACAATTCATGGAAATTGTTTTTGTAATGAATATGGTCGTTAATAAAGAGTCAATAGATTATTTCATGGTTCATGAATGAAAAATAGTTCTTTTAACAAGAAGAGGAGATAATTATCTTAAGGTGATTAGAAAGTCTCATTATTTAGTAATTAAATGAGTTCACATTGGCATGAAATGTTATCCAAGATGAATGACTCATTCGGTTGATAGATGCAAACAGATTTGGAGTAATAATGGTGTTAATACTTGTTTGATTTAATCAATATACTTCGTTGTTTAGCAACATATGTCAATTTTATTATCGCTTTATCAAAATGTGTGTTTGGAATCAAAAGATTCGACTTGCTAACCACAAATGATGGGAGGTACTCATTATTTTAGAATTCGACCAATTAATATCAATAAGAAAAGCAATTCAAGATCGGGAATTCTATTTTTTGTTGCAATTGAATGAATTCATATTATAGACGATTCATGGAAATTGTTTTCATAATGAATATAGTCGTTAAGAAAGTGTCAATAGATTATTTCATGGTTAATGAATGAAAAATAGTTCTTTTAACAAGAAGAGGAGATAATTTTCTTAAGGTGATTATAAAGTCTCATTATTTAGTAATTAAATATGTTAACATTGGCATGAAATGTTATCCAAGATGAATGACTCATTCGACTAATAGACGCAAACAGATTTGGAGTAATAATGGTGTTAATACTTGTTTGATTCAATCAAAATACTTCATTGTTTAGCAACATATGTCAATTTCATTATCGCTTTATCAAAATGTGTGTTTGGAATCAAAAGATTTCACTTGCTAACCACAAATGATGGGAGGTACTCTTTATTTTAGAATTCAACCAATTAATATCAATAAGAAATGCAATTGAAGATCGAGAATTCTATTTTTTGTTGCAATTGAATGAATTCATATTATAGACGATTCATGGAAATTGTTTTCATAATGAATATAGTCGTTAAGAAAGAGTCAACATATAATTTCATCGTCAATGCATAAAAAATAGTTCTTGTAACCAGAAGAGGAGCCTAATTATCTTAAGGAGATTAGAAAGTCTCATTATTTAGTAATTAAATAAGTTCACATTGGCATGAAATGCTATCCAAGACAAATGACTCATTTGGTTGATGGACGCAAATAGATTTGGAGTAATAATAGTGTTAATACTTGTTTGATTTAATTAATATACTTCATTGTTTAGCAACATATGTCAATTTCATTATCGCTTTATCAAAAAGTGTGTTTGGAATCAAGTGATTTGACTTGCTAACCAGAAATGATGGGAGGTACTCTTTATTGTAGAATTCAACCAATTAATATCAATAAGAAAAGCAATTCAAGGTCAAGAACACTATTGTTTCTTGCAATTGAATGAATTCATGTTATAGACGATTCATGGAAATTGTTTTCGTAATGAATATCATCGTTAAGAAAGAGTCAATAGATTATTTCATGGTTAATGAATGAAAAATAGTTCTTGTAACAAGAAGAGGAGATAATTATCTTAAGGTTATTAGAAAGTCTCATTATTTAGAAATTAAATATGTTCACATTGGCATGAAATGCTATCCAAGATGAATGACTCATTCGGCTGATAGACGCAAACAGATTTGGAGTAATAATGGCGTTAATACTTGTTTGATTTAATCAATATACTTCATTGTTTAGCAACATATGTCAATTTCATTATCGCTTTATGAAAAAGTGTCTTTGGAATCAAAAGATTCGACTTGCTAACCAGAAATGATGGGAGGTACTCTTTATTTTAGAATTCAACCAATTAATATCAATAAGAAAAGCAATTCAAGGTCAAGAACACTATTGTTTCTTGCAATTGAATGAATTCATGTTATAGACGATTCATGGAAATTGTTTTCGTAATGAATATCGTCGTTAAGAAAGAGTCAATAGATTATTTCATGGTTAATGAATGAAAAATAGTTCTTGTAACAAGAAGAGGAGATAATTATCTTAAGGTTATTAGAAAGTCTCATTATTTAGAAATTAAATATGTTCACATTGGCATGAAATGCTATCCAAGATGAATGACTCATTCGGCTGATAGACGCAAAAAGATTTGGAGTAATAATGGCGTTAATACTTATTTGATTTAATCAATATACTTCATTGTTTAGCAACATATGTCAATTTCATTATCGCTTTATGAAAAAGTGTGTTTGGAATCAAAAGATTCGACTTGCTAACCAGAAATGATGGGAGGTACTCTTTATTTTAGAATTCAACCAATTAATATCAATAAGAAAAGCAATTCAAGGTCAAGAACACTATTATTTCTTGCAATTGAATGAATTCATGTTATAGACGATTCATGGAAATTGTTTTCGTAATGAATATCGTCGTTAAGAAAGAGTCAATAGATTATTTCATGGTTAATGAATGAAAAATAGTTCTTGTAACAAGAAGAGGAGATAATTATCTTAAGGTGATTAGAAAGTCTCATTATTTAGTAATTAAATGAGTTCACATTGGCATGAAATGCTATCCAAGATGAATGACTCATTCGGCTGATAGACGCAAACAGATTTGGAGTAATAATGGTGTTAATACTTGTCTGATTTAATCAATATACTTCATTGTTTAGCAACATATGTCAATTTTATTATCGCTTTATCAAAAAGTGTGTTTGGAATCAAAAGATTTCACTTGCTAACCACAAATGATGGGAGGTACTCATTATTTTAGAATTCATCCAATTAATATCAATAAGAAAAGCAATTCAAGGTCAAGAACAGTATTATTTCTTGCAATTGAATGAATTCATGTTATAGACAATTCATGGAAATTGTTTTTGTAATGAATATGGTCGTTAAGAAAGAGTGAATAGATTATTTCATGGTTAATCAATGAAAAATAGTTCTTTTAAGAAGAAGAGGAGATAATTATCTTAAGGTGATTAGAAAGTCTCATTATTTAGTAATTAAATAAGTTCACATTGGCTTGAAATGCTATCCAAGACGAATGACTCATTCGGCTGATAGACGCAAACAGATTTGGAGTAATAATGGTGTTAATACTTGTTTGATTTAATCAATATACTTCATTGTTTAGCAACATATGTCAATTTTATTATCGCTTTATCAAAATGTGTGTTTGCAATCAAAAGATTTCACTTGCTAACCACAAATGATGGGAGGTACTGTTTATTTTAGAATTCAACCAATTAATATCAATAAGAAATGCAATTAAAGATCGGGAATTCTATTTTTTGTTGCAATTGAATGAATTCATCTTATAGACGATTCATGGAAATTGTTTTCATAATGAATATAGTCGTTAAGAAAGAGTCAACATATAATTTCATGGTCAATTGATAAAAAAATAGTTCTTGTAACCAGAAGAGGACCCTAATTATCTTAAGGTGATTAGAAAGTCTCATTATTTAGTAATTAAATAAGTGTACATTGGCATGAAATGCTATCCAAGATGAATGACTCATACGGCTGATAGATGCAAACAGATTTGGAGTAATAATGGTGTTAATATTTGTTTGATTTAATCAATATAATTCATTGTTTAGCAACATATGTCAATTTCATTATCGCTTTATCAAAAAGTGTGTTTTGGAATCAAAAGATTCAACTTGCTAACCACAAATGATGGGAGGTACTCTTTCTTTTAGAATTTCAACCAATTAATATCAATAAGAAATGGAATTCAAGGTCAAGAACAGTATTGTTTCTTGCAATTGAATGAATTCATGTTATACACGATTAATGGAAATTGTTTTCGTAATGAATATGGTCATTAAGAAAGAGTCAATAGATTATTTCATGGTTAATGAATGAAAAATAGTTCTTGTAACAAGAAGAGGAGATAATTATCTTAAGGTGATTAGAAAGTCTCATTATTTAGTAATTAAATAAGTTCACAATGGCATGAAATGCTATCCAAGACGAATGACTCATTTGGATGATAGACGCAAACGGATTTGGAGAAATGATGGTGTTAATACTTGTCTGATATAATTAATATACTTCATTGTTTAGAAACATATGTCAATTTCATTATCGCTTTATCAAAAAGTGTGATTGGAATCAAATGATTTGACTTGCTAACCAGAAATGATGGGAGGTACTCATTATTTTAGAATTCAACCAATTAATATCAATAAGAAAAGCAATTCAAGGTCAAGAACACTATTGTTTCTTGCAATTGAATGAATTCATGTTATAGATGATTCATGGAAATTGTTTTCGTAATGAATATAGTCGTTAAGAAAGAGTCAATAGATTATTTCATGGTTAATGAATGAAAAATATTTCTTGTAACAAGAAGAGGAGATAATTATCTTAAGGTGATTAGAAAGTCTCATTATTTAGTATTTAAATATGTTCACATTGGCATGAAATGCTATCCAAGATGAATGACTCATTCGGCTGATAGACGCAAACAGATTTGGAGTAATAATGGTGTTAATACTTGTTTGATTTAATCAATATACTTCATTGTTTAGCAACATATGTCAATTTCATTATCGCTTTATTAAAAAGTGTGTTTGGAATCAAAAGTTTCGACTTGCTAACCAGAAATGATGGGAGGTACTCTTTATTTTAGAATTCAACCAATTAATATCAAGAAGAAAAGCAATTCAAGGTCAAGAACACTATTGTTTCTTGCAATTGAATGAATTCATGTTATAGACGATTCATGGAAATTGTTTTCGTAATGAATATCCTCGTTAAGAAAGAGTCAATAGATTATTTCATGGTTAATGAATGAAAAATAGTTCTTGTAACAAGAAGAGGAGATAATTATCTTCAGGTGATTAGAAAGTCTCATTATTTAGTAATTAAATGAGTTCACATTGGCATGAAATGCTATCCAAGATGAATGACTCATTCGGCTGATAGACGCAAAGAGATTTGGAGTAATAATGGTGTTAATGCTTGTTTGATTTAATCAATATACTTCATTGTTTAGCAACATATGTCAATTTTCTTATCGCTTTATCAAAATGTGTGTTTGGAATCAAAAGATTTCATTTGCTAACCACAAATGATGGGAGGTACTATTTATCTTAGAATTCAACCAATTAATATCAATAAGAAATGCAATTGAAGATCGGGAATTCTATTTTTTGTTGCAATTGAATGAATTCATATTATAGAAGATTCATGAAAATTGTTTTCATAATGAATATAGTCGTTAAGAAAGAGTCAACATATAATTTCATGGTCAATTGATAAAAAAATAGTTCTTGTAACCAGAAGAGGAGCCTAATTATCTTAAGGTGATTAGAAAGTCTCATTATTTAGTAATTATATAAGTTTACATTGGCATGAAATGCTATCCAAGATGAATGACTCATTCGGCTGATAGACGCAAACAGATTTGGAGTAATAATGGTGTTAATACTTGTTTGATTTAATCAATATACTTCATTGTTTAGCAACATATGTCAATTTTATTATCGCTTTATCAAAATGTGTGTTTGGAATCAAAAGATTTCACTTGCTAACCACAAATGATGGGAGGTACTGTTTATTTTAGAATTCAACCAATTAATATCAATAAGAAATGCAATTAAAGATCGGGAATTCTATTTTTTGTTGCAATTGAATGAATTCATCTTATAGACGATTCATGGAAATTGTTTTCATAATGAATATAGTCGTTAAGAAAGAGTCAACATATAATTTCATGGTCAATTGATAAAAAAATAGTTCTTGTAACCAGAAGAGGACCCTAATTATCTTAAGGTGATTAGAAAGTCTCATTATTTAGTAATTAAATAAGTGTACATTGGCATGAAATGCTATCCAAGATGAATGACTCATACGGCTGATAGATGCAAACAGATTTGGAGTAATAATGGTGTTAATATTTGTTTGATTTAATCAATATAATTCATTGTTTAGCAACATATGTCAATTTCATTATCGCTTTATCAAAAAGTGTGTTTGGAATCAAAAGATTCAACTTGCTAACCACAAATGATGGGAGGTACTCTTTCTTTTAGAATTCAACCAATTAATATCAATAAGAAATGGAATTCAAGGTCAAGAACAGTATTGTTTCTTGCAATTGAATGAATTCATGTTATACACGATTAATGGAAATTGTTTTCGTAATGAATATGGTCATTAAGAAAGAGTCAATAGATTATTTCATGGTTAATGAATGAAAAATAGTTCTTGTAACAAGAAGAGGAGATAATTATCTTAAGGTGATTAGAAAGTCTCATTATTTAGTAATTAAATAAGTTCACAATGGCATGAAATGCTATCCAAGACGAATGACTCATTTGGATGATAGACGCAAACGGATTTGGAGAAATGATGGTGTTAATACTTGTCTGATATAATTAATATACTTCATTGTTTAGAAACATATGTCAATTTCATTATCGCTTTATCAAAAAGTGTGATTGGAATCAAATGATTTGACTTGCTAACCAGAAATGATGGGAGGTACTCATTATTTTAGAATTCAACCAATTAATATCAATAAGAAAAGCAATTCAAGGTCAAGAACACTATTGTTTCTTGCAATTGAATGAATTCATGTTATAGACGATTCATGGAAATTGTTTTCGTAATGAATATAGTCGTTAAGAAAGAGTCAATAGATTATTTCATGGTTAATGAATGAAAAATATTTCTTGTAACAAGAAGAGGAGATAATTATCTTAAGGTGATTAGAAAGTCTCATTATTTAGTATTTAAATATGTTCACATTGGCATGAAATGCTATCCAAGATGAATGACTCATTCGGCTGATAGACGCAAACAGATTTGGAGTAATAATGGTGTTAATACTTGTTTGATTTAATCAATATACTTCATTGTTTAGCAACATATGTCAATTTCATTATCGCTTTATTAAAAAGTGTGTTTGGAATCAAAAGTTTCGACTTGCTAACCAGAAATGATGGGAGGTACTCTTTATTTTAGAATTCAACCAATTAATATCAAGAAGAAAAGCAATTCAAGGTCAAGAACACTATTGTTTCTTGCAATTGAATGAATTCATGTTATAGACGATTCATGGAAATTGTTTTCGTAATGAATATCCTCGTTAAGAAAGAGTCAATAGATTATTTCATGGTTAATGAATGAAAAATAGTTCTTGTAACAAGAAGAGGAGATAATTATCTTCAGGTGATTAGAAAGTCTCATTATTTAGTAATTAAATGAGTTCACATTGGCATGAAATGCTATCCAAGATGAATGACTCATTCGGCTGATAGACGCAAACAGATTTGGAGTAATAATGGTGTTAATGCTTGTTTGATTTAATCAATATACTTCATTGTTTAGCAACATATGTCAATTTTCTTATCTCTTTATCAAAATGTGTGTTTGGAATCAAAAGATTTCATTTGCTAACCACAAATGATGGGAGGTACTATTTATCTTAGAATTCAACCAATTAATATCAATAAGAAATGCAATTGAAGATCGGGAATTCTATTTTTTGTTGCAATTGAATGAATTCATATTATAGAAGATTCATGAAAATTGTTTTCATAATGAATATAGTCGTTAAGAAAGAGTCAACATATAATTTCATGGTCAATTGATAAAAAAATAGTTCTTGTAACCAGAAGAGGAGCCTAATTATCTTAAGGTGATTAGAAAGTCTCATTATTTAGTAATTATATAAGTTTACATTGGCATGAAATGCTATCCAAGATGAATGACTCATTCGGCTGATAGACGCAAACAGATTTGGAGTAATAATGGTGTTAATACTTGTTTGATTTAATCAATATACTTCATTGTTTAGCAACATATGTCAATTTTATTATCGCTTTATCAAAATGTGTGTTTGGAATCAAAAGATTTCACTTGCTAACCACAAATGATGGGAGGTACTCATTATTTTAGAATTCATCCAATTAATATCAATAAGAAAAGCAATTCAAGGTCAAGAACACTATTGTTTCTTGCAATTGAATGAATTCATGTTATAGACGATTCATGGAAATTGTTTTCGTAATGAATATCCTCGTTAAGAAAGAGTCAATAGATTATTTCATGGTTAATGAATGAAAAATAGTTCTTGTAACAAGAAGAGGAGATAATTATCTTCAGGTGATTAGAAAGTCTCATTATTTAGTAATTAAATGAGTTCACATTGGCATGAAATGCTATCCAAGATGAATGACTCATTCGGCTGATAGACGCAAACAGATTTGGAGTAATAATGGTGTTAATGCTTGTTTGATTTAATCAATATACTTCATTGTTTAGCAACATATGTCAATTTTCTTATCGCTTTATCAAAATGTGTGTTTGGAATCAAAAGATTTCATTTGCTAACCACAAATGATGGGAGGTACTATTTATTTTAGAATTCAACCAATTAATATCAATAAGAAATGCAATTAAAGATCGGGAATTCTATTTTTTGTTGCAATTGAATGAATTCATCTTATAGACGATTCATGGAAATTGTTTTCATAATGAATATAGTCGTTAAGAAAGAGTCAACATATAATTTCATGGTCAATTGATAAAAAAATAGTTCTTGTAACCAGAAGAGGACCCTAATTATCTTAAGGTGATTAGAAAGTCTCATTATTTAGTAATTAAATAAGTGTACATTGGCATGAAATGCTATCCAAGATGAATGACTCATACGGCTGATAGATGCAAACAGATTTGGAGTAATAATGGTGTTAATATTTGTTTGATTTAATCAATATAATTCATTGTTTAGCAACATATGTCAATTTCATTATCGCTTTATCAAAAAGTGTGTTTGGAATCAAAAGATTCAACTTGCTAACCACAAATGATGGGAGGTACTCTTTCTTTTAGAATTCAACCAATTAATATCAATAAGAAATGGAATTCAAGGTCAAGAACAGTATTGTTTCTTGCAATTGAATGAATTCATGTTATAGACAATTCATGGAAATTGTTTTTGTAATGAATATGGTCGTTAAGAAAGAGTCAATAGATTATTTCATGGTTAATGAATGAAAAATAGTTCTTTTAACAAGAAGAGGAGATAATTATCTTAAGGTGATTAGAAAGTCTCATTATTTAGTAATTAAATAAGTTCACATTGGCATGAAATGCTATCCAAGACGAATGACTCATTCGGTTGATAGACGCAAACAGATTTGGAGTAATAATGGTGTTAATACTTGTTTGATTTAATCAATATACTTCGTTGTTTAGCAACATATGTCAATTTCATTATCGCTTTATCAAAAAGAGTGTTTGGAATCAAAAGATTCGACTTGCTAACCACAAATGATGGGAGGTGCTGTTTATTTTAGAATTCAACCAATTAATATCAATAAGAAATGCAATTGAAGATCGGGAATTCTATTTTTTGTTGCAATTGAATGAATTCATATTATAGACAATTCATGGAAATTGTTTTCATAATGAATATAGTCGTTAAGAAAGTGTCAACATATAATTTAATCGTCAATGCATAAAAAACAGTTCTTGTAACCAGAAGAGGTGCCTAATTATCCTAAGGTGATTACAAAGTCTCATTATTTAGTAATTAAATAAGTTCACATTGGCATGATATGCTATCCAAGACAAATGACTCATTTGGTTGATGGACGCAAATAGATTTGGAGTAGTAATAGTGTTAATACTTGTTTGATTTAATTAATATACTTCATTGTTTAGCAACATATGTCAATTTCATTATCGCTTTATCAAAAAGTGTGTTTGGAATCAAAAGATTCGACTTGCTAACCACAAATGATGGGAGGTACTCATTATTTTAGAATTCAACCAATTAATATGAATAAGAAAAGCAATTCAAGGTCAAGAACACTATTATTTCTTGCAATTGAATGAATTCATGTTATAGACAATTCATGGAAATTGTTTTTGTAATGAATATGGTCGTTAAGAAAGAGTCAATAGATTATTTCATGGTTAATGAATGAAAAATAGTTCTTTTAACAAGAAGAGGAGATAATTATCTTAAGGTGATTAGAAAGTCTCATTATTTAGTAATTAAATAAGTTCACATTGGCATGAAATGCTATCCAAGACGAATGACTCATTCGGTTGATAGACGCAAACAGATTTGGAGTAATAATGGTGTTAATACTTGTTTGATTTAATCAATATACTTCGTTGTTTAGCAACATATGTCAATTTCATTATCGCTTTATCAAAAAGTGTGTTTGGAATCAAAAGATTCGACTTGCTAACCACAAATGATGGGAGGTACTCTTTATTTTAGAATTCAACCAATTAATATTAATAAGAAATGGAATTCAAGGTCAAGAACTCTATTGTTTCTTGCAATTGAATGAATTCATGTTATAGACGATTCATGGAAATTGTTTTTGTAATGAATATGGTCGTTAAGATAGAGTCAATAGATTATTTCATGGTTAATGAATGAAAAATAGTTCTTGTAACAAGAAGAGGAGATAATTATCTTAAGGTGATTAGAAAGTCTCATTATTTAGTAATTAAATAAGTTCACATTGGCATGATATGCTATCCAAGAGGAATGACTCATTTGGTTGATGGACGCAAACAGATTTGGAGTAATAATAGTGTTAATACTAGTTTGATTTAATTAATATACTTCATTGTTTAGCAACATATGTCAATTTCATTATCGCTTTATCAAAAAGTGTGTTTGGAATCAAAAGATTCGACTTGCTAACCACAAACGATGGGAGGTACTGTTTATTTTAGAATTCAACCAATTAATATCAATAAGAAATGGAATTCAAGGTCAAGAACTCTATTGTTTCTTGCAATTCAATGAATTCATGTTATAGACGATTCATGGAAATTGTTTTCGTAATGAATATGGTCGTTAAGATAGAGTCAATAGATAATTTCATGGTTAATGAATGAAAAATAGTTCTTTTAACAAGAAGAGGAGATAATTATCTTAAGGTGATTAGAAAGTCTCATTATTTAGTAATTAAATAACTTCACATTGGCATGAAATGCTATCCAAGATGAATGACTCATTCGGCTGATAGACACACACAGATTTGGAGCAATAATGGTGTTAATACTTGTTTGATTTAATCAATATACTTCATTGTTTAGCAACATATGTCAATTTCATTATCGCTTTATCAAAAAGTGTGTTTGGAATCAAAAGATTCGACTTGCTAACCAGAAATGATGGGAGGTACTCTTTATTTTAGAATTCAACCAATTAATATCAATAAGAAAAGCAATTCAAGGTCAAGAACACTATTGTTTCTTGCAATTGAATGAATTCATGTTATAGACGATTCATGGAAATTGTTTTCGTAATGAATATAGTCGTTAAGAAAGAGTCAATAAATTATTTCATTGTTAATGAAAGAAAAATAGTTCTTGTAACAAGAAGAGGAGATAACTATCTTAAGGTGATTAGAAAGTCTCATTATTTAGTAATTAAATAAGTTCACATTGGCATGAAATGCTATCCAAGATGAATGACTCATTCGGCTGATAGACGCAAACAGATTTGGAGTAATAATGGTGTTAATACTTGTTTGATTTAATCAATATACTTCATTGTTTAGCAACATATGTCAATTTTATTATCGCTTTATCAAAAAGTGTGTTTGGAATCAAAAGATTTGACTTGCTAACCACAAATGATGGGAGGTACTCTTTATTTTAGAATTCAACCAATTAATATCAATAAGAAATGCAATTGAAGATCGGGAATTATATTTTTTGTTGCAATTGAATGAATTCATGTTATAGAAGATTCATGGAAATTGTTTTCATAATGAATATAGTCGTTAAGAAAGAGTCAACATATAATTTCATGGTCAATTGATAAAAAAATAGTTCTTGTAACCAGAAAAGGAGCTTAATTATCTTAAGGAGATTAGAAATTGTCATTATTTAGTGATTAAATAAGTTTACATTGGCATGAAATGCTATCCAAGATGAATGACTCATTCGGCTGATAGACGCAAACAGATTTGGAGTAATAATGGTGTTAATACTTGTTTGATTTAATCAATATAATTCATTGTTTAGCAACATATGTCAATTTCATTATCGCTTTATCAAAAAGTGTGTTTGGAATCAAAAGATTCGACTTGCTAACTACAAATTATGGGAGGTACTCTTTATTTTAGAATTCAAACAATTAATAATAATAAGAGATGCAATTCAAGATCGAGAATTCTATTTTTTGTTGCAATTGAATGAATTCATGTTATAGACGATTCATGGAAATTGTTTTCATAATGAATATAGTCGTTAAGAAAGAGTCAACATATAATTTCATCGGCAATGCATAAAAAATAGTTCTTGTAACCAGACGAGGAGCCTAATTATCTTAAGGTGAGTAGAAAGTCTCATTATTTAGTAATTAAATAAGTTCACATTGGCATGATATGCTATCCAAGACGAATGACTCATTCGGTTGATAGACGCAAACAGATTTGGAGTAATAATGGTGTTAATACTTGTTTGATTTAATCAATATACTTCATTGTTTAGCAACATATGTCAATTTCATTATCGCTTTATCAAAAAGTGTATTTGGAATCAAAAGATTCGACTTGCTAACCACAAATGATGGGAGGTACTGTTTATTTTAGAATTCAACCAATTAATATCAATAAGAAATGCAATTGAAGTTTGGGAATTCTATTTTTTGTTGCAATTGAATGAATTCATATTATAGACGATTCATGGAAATTGTTTTCGTAATGAATATGGTCGTTAAGATAGAGTCAATAGATTATTTCATGGTTAATGAATGAAAAATAGTTCTTGTAACAAGAAGAGGAGATAATTATCTTAAGGTGATTAGAAAGTCTCATTATTTAGTAATTAAATAACTTCACATTGGCATGAAATGCTATCCAAGATGAATGACTCATTCGGCTGATAGACGCAAACAGATTTGGAGTAATAATGGTGTTAATACTTGTTTGATTTAATCAATGTACTTCGTTGTTTAGCAACATATGTCAATTTCATTATCGCTTTATCAAAAAGTGTGTTTGGAATCAAAAGATTCGACTTGCTAACCACAAATGATGGGAGGTACTGTTTATTTTAGAATTCAACCAATTAATATCAATAAGAAATGCAATTGAAGTTCGAGAATTCTATTTTTTGTTGCAATTGAATGAATTCATATTATAGACGATTCATGGAAATTGTTTTCATAATGAATATAGTCGTTAAGAAAGTGTCAATAGATTATTTCATGGTTAATGAATGAAAAATAGTTCTTGTAACAAGAAGAGGAGATAATTTTCTTAAGCTGATTATAAAGTCTCATTATTTAGTAATTAAATATGTTCACATTGGCATGAAATGCTATCCAAGACCAATGACTAATTCGGCTGATAGACGAAAACAGATTTGGAGTAATAATGGTGTTAATACTTGTTTGATTTAATCAAAATACTTCATTCTTTAGCAACTTATGTCAATTTCATTATCGCTTTATCAAAAAGTGTGTTTGGAATCGAAAGATTCAACTTGCTTACCACAAATGATGGGAGGTACTGTTTATTTTAGAATTCAACCAATTAATATCAATAAGAAATGCAATTGAAGTTCGGGAATTCTATTTTTTGTTGCAATTGAATGAATTCATATTATAGACGATTCATGGAAATTGTTTTCATAATGAATATAGTCGTTAAGAAAGTGTCAATAGATTATTTCATGGTTAATGAATGAAAAATAGTTCTTGTAACAAGAAGAGGAGATAATTATCTTAAGGTGATTAGAAAGTCTCATTATTTAGTAATTAAATAACTTCACATTGGCATGAAATGCTATCCAAGATGAATGACTCATTCGGCTGATAGACGCAAACAGATTTGGAGTAATAATGGTGTTAACACTTGTTTGATTTAATCAATATACTTCGTTGTTTAGCAACATATGTCAATTTCATTATCGCTTTATCAAAAAGTGTGTTTGGAATTAAAAGATTCGACTTGCTAACCACAAATGATGGGAGGTACTCTTTCTTGTAGAATTCAACCAATTAATATCAATAAGAAATGGAATTCAAGGTCAAGAACACTATTGTTTCTTGCAATTGAATGAATTCATGTTATAGACGATTCATGAAAATTGTTTTCGTAATGAATATGGTCGTTAAGAAAGAGTCAATAGATTATTTCATGGTTAATGAATGAAAAATAGTTCTCGTAACAAGAAGAGGAGATAATTATCTTAAGGTGATTAGAAAGTCTCATTATTTAGTAATTAAATAAGTTCACATTGGCATGAAATGCTATCCAAGACGAATGACTCATTTGGCTGATAGACGCAAACAGAGTTGGAGAAATAATGGTGTTAATACTTGTCTGATATAATTAATATACTTCATTGTTTAGAAACATATGTCAATTTCATTTTCGCTTTATCAAAAAGTGTGTTTGGAATCAAAAGATTCGACTTGCTAACCACAAAAGATGGGAGGTACTCTTTATTTTAGAATTCAACCAATTAATATCAATAAGAAATGAATTCAAGGTCAAGAACTCTATTGTTTCTTGCAATTGAATGAATTCATGTTATAGACAATTCATGGAAATTGTTTTCGTAATGAATATGGTCGTTAAGAAAGAGTCAATAGATTATTTCATGGTTAATGAATGAAAAATAGTTCTTGTAACAAGAAGAGGAGATAATTATCTTAAGGTGATTAGAAAGTCTCATTATTTAGTAATTAAATAAGTTCACATTGGCATGAAATGCTATCCAAGACGAATGACTCATTTGGCTGATAGACGCAAACTGATTTGGAGAAATGATGGTGTTAATACTTGTCTGATATAATTAATATACTTCATTGTTTAGAAACATATGTCAATTTCATTATCGCTTTATCAAAAAGTGTGTTTGGAATCAAATGATTTGACTTGCTAACCAGAAATGATGGGAGGTACTGATTATTTTAGAATTCAACCAATTAATATCAATAAGAAATGGAATTCAAGGTCAAGAACTCTATTGTTTCTTGCAATTCAATGAATTCATGTTATAGACGATTCATGGAAATTGTTTTCGTAATGAATATGGTCGTTAAGATAGAGTCAATAGATAATTTCATGGTTAATGAATGAAAAATAGTTCTTTTAACAAGAAGAGGAGATAATTATCTTAAGGTGATTAGAAAGTCTCATTATTTAGTAATTAAATAACTTCACATTGGCATGAAATGCTATCCAAGATGAATGACTCATTCGGCTGATAGACACACACAGATTTGGAGTAATAATGGTGTTAATACTTGTTTGATTTAATCAATATACTTCATTGTTTAGCAACATATGTCAATTTCATTATCGCTTTATCAAAAAGTGTGTTTGGAATCAAAAGATTCGACTTGCTAACCAGAAATGATGGGAGGTACTCTTTATTTTAGAATTCAACCAATTAATATCAATAAGAAAAGCAATTCAAGGTCAAGAACACTATTGTTTCTTGCAATTGAATGAATTCATGTTATAGATGATTCATGGAAATTGTTTTCGTAATGAATATAGTCGTTAAGAAAGAGTCAATAAATTATTTCATTGTTAATGAAAGAAAAATAGTTCTTGTAACAAGAAGAGGAGATAACTATCTTAAGTTGATTAGAAAGTCTCATTATTTAGTAATTAAATAAGTTCACATTGGCATGAAATGCTATCCAAGATGAATGACTCATTCGGCTGATAGACGCAAACAGAGTTGGAGAAATAATGGTGTTAATACTTGTCTGATATAATTAATATACTTCATTGTTAAGAAACATATGTCAATTTCATTTTCGCTTTATCAAAAAGTGTGTTTGGAATCAAAAGATTCGACTTGCTAACCAGAAATGATGGGAGGTACTCTTTATTATAGAATTCAACCAATTAATATCAATAAAAAATGCAATTCAAGGTCAAGAGCTCTATTGTTTCTTGCAATTGAATGAATTCATGTTATAGACGATTCATGGAAATTGTTTTCGTAATGAATATGGTCGTTAAGAAAGAGTCAATAGATTATTTCATGGTTAATGAATGAAAAATAGTTCTTGTAACAAGAAGAGGAGATAATTATCTTAAGGTGAGTAGAAAGTCTCATTATTTAGTAATTAAATAAGTTCAAATTGGCATGACATGATATCCAAGACGAATGACTCATTTGGCTGATAGACGCAAACAGATTTGGAGTAATAATGGTGTTAATACTTGTTTGATTTAATTAATATACTTCATTGTTTTGCAACATATGTCAATTTCGTTATGGCTTTATCAAAAAGTGTGCTTGGAATCATATGATTCGACTTGCTAACCAGAAATGATGGGAGGTACTCTTTATTTTAGAATTCAACCAATTAATATCAATAAAAAATGCAATTCAAGGTCAAGAACTCTATTGTTTCTTGCAATTGAATGAATTCATGTTATAGACGATTCATGGAAATTGTTTTCGTAATGAATATGGTCGTTAAGAAAGAGTCATTAGATTATTTCATGGTTAATGAATGAAAAATAGTTCTTGTAACAAGAAGAGGAGCCAAATTATCTTAAGGTGATTAGAAAGTCTCATTATTTAGAAATTAAATAAGTTCACATTGGCATGAAATGCTATCCAAGACCAATGACTCATTTGGCTGATAGACGCAAATGGATTTGGAGTAATAATGGTGTTAATACTTGTTTGATTTAATTAATATACTTCATTGTTTAGCAACATATGTCAATTTCATTATCGCTTTATCAAAAAGTGTGTTTGGAATCAAAAGATTCAACTTGCTAACCACAAATGATGGGAGGTATTCTTTATTTTAGAATTCACCCAATTCATATCAATAAGAGATGCAATTCATGATCAAGAATTCTATTTTTTGTTGCAATTGAATGAATTCTTGTTATAGAC
Source organism: Ceriops zippeliana (assembly GCA_037897445.1). Taxonomy (NCBI): domain Eukaryota; kingdom Viridiplantae; phylum Streptophyta; class Magnoliopsida; order Malpighiales; family Rhizophoraceae; genus Ceriops; species Ceriops zippeliana. Next base: position 32,826 of record JBAPLH010001934.1, on the reverse strand, counting down.
GATTCATGGAAATTGTTTTCCTAATGAATATAGTCGTTAAGAAAGAATCAACATATATTTTCTTCGTCAATACATAAAAAATAGTTCAAGTAACCAAAGAGGAGCCTAATTATCTTAAGGTGATTAGAAAGTCTCATTATTTAGTAATTAAATAAGTTCACATTGGCATGAGATGCTATCCAAGATGAATGACTCATTTGGCTGATTGACGCAAACAGATTTGGAGTAATAATGGTGTTAATACTTGTTTGATTTAATTAATATACTTCATTGTTTTGCAACATATGTGAATTTCGTTATGGCTTTATCAAAAAGTGTGCTTGGAATCATATGATTCGACTTGCTAACCAGAAATGATGGGAGGTACTCTTTATTTTAGAATTCAACCAATTAATATCAATAAAAAATGCAATTCAAGGTCAAGAACTCTATTGTTTTTTGCAATTGAATGAATTCTTGTTATAGACGATTCATGGAATTTGTTTTCGTAATTAATATGCTCGTTAAGAAAGAGTCAATAGATTATTTCATGGTTAATGAATGAAAAATAGTTCTTGTAACAAGAAGAGGAGATAATTATCTTAAGGTGATTAGAAAGTCTCATTATTTAGTAATTAAATAAGTTCACATTGGCATGACATGATATCCAAGACGAATGACTCATTTGGCTGATAGACGCAAACAGATTTGGAGTAATAATGGTGTTAATACTTGTTTGATTTAATTAAATATACTTCATTGTTTAGCAACATATATCAATTTCATTATCGCTTTATCAAAAAGTGTGTTTGGAATCAAAAGATTCGACTTGCTAACCACAAATGATGGGAGGTACTCTTTATTTTAGAATTCAACCAATTAATATGAATAAGAAATGCAATTCAAGGTCAAGAACTCTATTGTTTCTTGCAATTGAATGAATTGATGTTATAGACGATTCATGGAAATTGTTTTCGTAATGAATATGGTCGTTAAGAAAGAGTCAATAGATTACTTCATGGTTAATGAATGAAAAAATAGTTCTTGTAACAAGAAGAGGAGCCTAATTATCTTAAGGTGATTAGAAAGTCTCATTATTTAGAAATTAAATAAGTTCACATTGCATGAAATGCTATCCAAGACGAATGAATCATTTGGTTGATAGACGCAAACAGATTTGGAGTAATAACCGTGTTAATACTTGTTTGATTTAATTAATATACTTCATTGTTTAGCAACATATGTCAATTTCATTATCGCTTTATCAAAAAGTGTGTTTGGAATCAAAAGATTCGACTTGCTAACCACAAATGATGGGAGGTACTCTTTTATTTTAGAATACCACCAATTAATATCAATAAGAGATGCGATTGAAGAACGGGAATTCTATTTTTTTGTTGCAATTGAATGACTTCATATTATAGACGATTCATGGAAATTGTTTTCATAATGAATATAGTCATTAAGAAAGAGTCAAAATATAATTTCATGGTCAATTGATAAAAAAAAAGTTCTTGTAACCAGAAGAGGAGCCTAATTATCTTAAGGTGATTAGAAAGTCTCATTATTTAGTAATTAAATAAGTTCACATTGGCATGAAATGTTATCCAAGACGAATGACTCATTTGGCTGATTGATGCAAACAGATTTGGAGTAATAATGGTGTTAATACTTGTTTAATTTAATTAATATACTTCATTGTTTAGCAACATATGTCAATTTCATTATCGCTTTATCAAAAAGTGTATTTGGAATCAAAAGATTCGACTTGCTAACCACAAATGATGGGAGGTACTCTTTATTTTAGAATTCAACCAATTAATATCAATAAGAGATGCAATTCATGATCGAGAATTTTATATTTTGTTGCAATTGAATGAATTCATGTTATAGACGATTGATGGAAATTGTTTTCGTAAAGAATATGGTCGTTAAGAAAGGGTCAATAGATTATTTCGTGGTTAATGAATGAAAAATAGTTCTTGTAACAAGAAGAGGAGATAATTATCTTAAGGTGATTAGAAAGTCTCATTATTTAGAAATTAAATAAGCTCACATTGGCATTAAATGCTATCCAAGATGAATGACTCATTTGGCTGATAGACGCAAACAGATTTGGAGTAATAATGGTGTTAATACTTGTTTGATTTAATTAATATACTTCATTGTTTAGCAACATATGTCAATTTCATTATCGCTTTATCAAAAAGTGTGTTTGGAATCAAAAGATTCGACTTGCTAACCACAAATGATGGGAGGTACTCTTTATTTTAGAATTCAACCAATTAATATGAATAAGAAATGCAATTCAAGGTCAAGAACTCTATTGTTTCTTGCAATTGAATGAATTGATGTTATAGACGATTCATGGAAATTGTTTTCGTAATGAATATGGTCGTTAAGAAAGAGTCAATAGATTACTTCATGGTTAATGAATGAAAAATAGTTCTTGTAACAAGAAGAGGAGCCTAATTATCTTAAGGTGATTAGAAAGTCTCATTATTTAGAAATTAAATAAGTTCACATTGCATGAAATGCTATCCAAGACGAATGAATCATTTGGTTGATAGACGCAAACAGATTTGGAGTAATAACCGTGTTAATACTTGTTTGATTTAATTAATATACTTCATTGTTTAGCAACATATGTCAATTTCATTATCGCTTTATCAAAAAGTGTGTTTGGAATCAAAAGATTCGACTTGCTAACCACAAATGATGGGAGGTACTCTTTATTTTAGAATACCACCAATTAATATCAATAAGAGATGCGATTGAAGAACGGGAATTCTATTTTTTGTTGCAATTGAATGACTTCATATTATAGACGATTCATGGAAATTGTTTTCATAATGAATATAGTCATTAAGAAAGAGTCAAAATATAATTTCATGGTCAATTGATAAAAAAATAGTTCTTGTAACCAGAAGAGGAGCCTAATTATCTTAAGGTGATTAGAAAGTCTCATTATTTAGTAATTAAATAAGTTCACATTGGCATGAAATGTTATCCAAGACGAATGACTCATTTGGCTGATTGATGCAAACAGATTTGGAGTAATAATGGTGTTAATACTTGTTTAATTTTAATTAATATACTTCATTGTTTAGCAACATATGTCAATTTCATTATCGCTTTATCAAAAAGTGTATTTGGAATCAAAAGATTCGACTTGCTAACCACAAATGATGGGAGGTACTCTTTATTTTAGAATTCAACCAATTAATATCAATAAGAGATGCAATTCATGATCGAGAATTTTTATATTTTGTTGCAATTGAATGAATTCATGTTATAGACGATTGATGGAAAATTGTTTTCGTAAAGAATATGGTCGTTAAGAAAGGGTCAATAGATTATTTCGTGGTTAATGAATGAAAAAATAGTTCTTGTAACAAGAAAGAGGAGATAATTATCTTAAGGTGATTAGAAAGTCTCATTATTTAGAAATTAAATAAGCTCACATTGGCATTAAATGCTATCCAAGATGAATGACTCATTTGGCTGATAGACGCAAACAGATTTGGAGTAATAATGGTGTTTAATACTTGTTTGATTTAATTAATATACTTCATTGTTTAGCAACATATGTCAATTTCATTATCGCTTTATCAAAAAGTGTGTTTGGAATCAAAAGATTCGACTTGCTAACCACAAATGATGGGAGGTACTCTTTATTTTGGAATTCAACCAATTAATATCAATAAGAAATGCAATTCAAGGTCAATAACTCTATTGTTTCTTGCAATTGAATGAATTCGTGTTATAGACGATTCATGGAAATTGTTGTCGTAATGAATATGGTCGTTAAGAAAGAGTCAATAGATTATTTCATGGTTAATGAATGAAAAATAGTTCTTGTAACAAGAAGAGGAGATAATTATCTTAAGGTGATTAGAAAGTCTCATTATTTAGAAATTAAATAAGTTCACATTGGCATGAAATGCTATCCAAGACGAATGACTCATTTGGCTGATAGACGCAAATGGATTTGGAGTAATAATAATGGTGTTAATACTTGATTGATTAATTTAATATACTTCATTGTTTAGCAACATATGTCAATTTCATTATCGCTTTATCAAAAAGTGTGTTTGGAATCAAAAGATTCGACTTGCTAACCACAAATGATGGGAGGTACTCTTTATTTTAGAATTCAACCAAATTAATATCAATAAGAAATGCAATTCAAGGTCAAGAACTCTATTGTTTTTTGCAATTGAATGAATTCTTGTTATAGACGATTCATGGAATTTGTTTTCGTAATTAATATGCTCGTTAAGAAAGAGTCAATAGATTATTTCATGGTTAATGAATGAAAAATAGTTCTTGTAACAAGAAGAGGAGATAATTATCTTAAGGTGATTAGAAAGTCTCATTATTTAGTAATTAAATAAAGTTCACATTGGCATGACATGATATCCAAGACGAATGACTCATTTGGCTGATAGACGCAAACAGATTTGGAGTAATAATGGTGTTAATACTTGTTTGATTTAATTAATATACTTCATTGTTTAGCAACATATATCAATTTCATTATCGCTTTTATCAAAAAGTGTGTTTGGAATCAAAAGATTCGACTTGCTAACCACAAATGATGGGAGGTACTCTTTATTTTAGAATTCAACCAATTAATATGAATAAGAAATGCAATTCAAGGTCAAGAACTCTATTGTTTCTTGCAATTGAATGAATTGATGTTATAGACGATTCATGGAAATTGTTTTCGTAATGAATATGGTCGTTAAGAAAGAGTCAATAGATTACTTCATGGTTAATGAATGAAAAATAGTTCTTGTAACAAGAAGAGGAGCCTAATTATCTTAAGGTGATTAGAAAGTCTCATTATTTAGAAATTAAATAAGTTCACATTGCATGAAATGCTATCCAAGACGAATGAATCATTTGGTTGATAGACGCAAACAGATTTGGAGTAATAACCGTGTTAATACTTGTTTGATTTAATTAATATACTTCATTGTTTAGCAACATATGTCAATTTCATTATCGCTTTATCAAAAAGTGTGTTTGGAATCAAAAGATTCGACTTGCTAACCACAAATGATGGGAGGTACTCTTTATTTTAGAATACCACCAATTAATATCAATAAGAGATGCGATTGAAGAACGGGAATTCTATTTTTTGTTGCAATTGAATGACTTCATATTATAGACGATTCATGGAAATTGTTTTCATAATGAATATAGTCATTAAGAAAGAGTCAAAATATAATTTCATGGTCAATTGATAAAAAAATAGTTCTTGTAACCAGAAGAGGAGCCTAATTATCTTAAGGTGATTAGAAAGTCTCATTATTTAGTAATTAAATAAGTTCACATTGGCATGAAATGTTATCCAAGACGAATGACTCATTTGGCTGATTGATGCAAACAGATTTGGAGTAATAATGGTGTTAATACTTGTTTAATTTAATTAATATACTTCATTGTTTAGCAACATATGTCAATTTCATTATCGCTTTATCAAAAAGTGTATTTGGAATCAAAAGATTCGACTTGCTAACCACAAATGATGGGAGGTACTCTTTATTTTAGAATTCAACCAATTAATATCAATAAGAGATGCAATTCATGATCGAGAATTTTATTTTTTGTTGCAATTGAATGAATTCATGTTATAGACGATTGATGGAAATTGTTTTCGTAAAGAATATGGTCGTTAAGAAAGGGTCAATAGATTATTTCGTGGTTAATGAATGAAAAATAGTTCTTGTAACAAGAAGAGGAGATAATTATCTTAAGGTGATTAGAAAGTCTCATTATTTAGAAATTAAATAAGCTCACATTGGCATTAAATGCTATCCAAGATGAATGACTCATTTGGCTGATAGACGCAAACAGATTTGGAGTAATAATGGTGTTAATACTTGTTTGATTTAATTAATATACTTCATTGTTTAGCAACATATGTCAATTTCATTATCGCTTTATCAAAAAGTGTGTTTGGAATCAAAAGATTCGACTTGCTAACCACAAATGATGGGAGGTACTCTTTATTTTGGAATTCAACCAATTAATATCAATAAGAAATGCAATTCAAGGTCAATAACTCTATTGTTTCTTGCAATTGAATGAATTCGTGTTATAGACGATTCATGGAAATTGTTGTCGTAATGAATATGGTCGTTAAGAAAGAGTCAATAGATTATTTCATGGTTAATGAATGAAAAATAGTTCTTGTAACAAGAAGAGGAGATAATTATCTTAAGGTGATTAGAAAGTCTCATTATTTAGAAATTAAATAAGTTCACATTGGCATGAAATGCTATCCAAGACGAATGACTCATTTGGCTGATAGACGCAAATGGATTTGGAGTAATAATGGTGTTAATACTTGATTGATTAATTAATATACTTCATTGTTTAGCAACATATGTCAATTTCATTATCGCTTTATCAAAAAGTGTGTTTGGAATCAAAAGATTCGACTTGCTAACCACAAATGATGGGAGGTACTCTTTATTTTAGAATTCAACCAATTAATATCAATAAGAAATGCAATTCAAGGTCAAGAACTCTATTGTTTTTTGCAATTGAATGAATTCTTGTTATAGACGATTCATGGAATTTGTTTTCGTAATTAATATGCTCGTTAAGAAAGAGTCAATAGATTATTTCATGGTTAATGAATGAAAAATAGTTCTTGTAACAAGAAGAGGAGATAATTATCTTAAGGTGATTAGAAAGTCTCATTATTTAGTAATTAAATAAGTTCACATTGGCATGACATGATATCCAAGACGAATGACTCATTTGGCTGATAGACGCAAACAGATTTGGAGTAATAATGGTGTTAATACTTGTTTGATTTAATTAATATACTTCATTGTTTAGCAACATATATCAATTTCATTATCGCTTTATCAAAAAGTGTGTTTGGAATCAAAAGATTCGACTTGCTAACCACAAATGATGGGAGGTACTCTTTATTTTAGAATTCAACCAATTAATATGAATAAGAAATGCAATTCAAGGTCAAGAACTCTATTGTTTCTTGCAATTGAATGAATTGATGTTATAGACGATTCATGGAAATTGTTTTCGTAATGAATATGGTCGTTAAGAAAGAGTCAATAGATTACTTCATGGTTAATGAATGAAAAATAGTTCTTGTAACAAGAAGAGGAGCCTAATTATCTTAAGGTGATTAGAAAGTCTCATTATTTAGAAATTAAATAAGTTCACATTGCATGAAATGCTATCCAAGACGAATGAATCATTTGGTTGATAGACGCAAACAGATTTGGAGTAATAACCGTGTTAATACTTGTTTGATTTAATTAATATACTTCATTGTTTAGCAACATATGTCAATTTCATTATCGCTTTATCAAAAAGTGTGTTTGGAATCAAAAGATTCGACTTGCTAAACCACAAATGATGGGAGGTACTCTTTTATTTTAGAATACCACCAATTAATATCAATAAGAGATGCGATTGAAGAACGGGAATTCTATTTTTTGTTGCAATTGAATGACTTCATATTATAGACGATTCATGGAAATTGTTTTCATAATGAATATAGTCATTAAGAAAGAGTCAAAATATAATTTCATGGTCAATTGATAAAAAAATAGTTCTTGTAACCAGAAGAGGAGCCTAATTATCTTAAGCTGATTAGAAAGTCTCATTATTTAGTAATTAAATAAGTTCACATTGGCATGAAATGCTATCCAAGACGAATGACTCATTTGGCTGATTGATGCAAACAGATTTGGAGTAATAATGGTGTTAATACTTGTTTAATTTAATTAATATACTTCATTGTTTAGCAACATATGTCAATTTCATTATTGCTTTATCAAAAAGTGTATTTGGAATCAAAAGATTCGACTTGCTAACCACAAATGATGGGAGGTACTCTTTATTTTAGAATTCAACCAATTAATATCAATAAGAGATGCAATTCATGATCGAGAATTTTATTTTTTGTTGCAATTGAATGAATTCATGTTATAGACGATTGATGGAAATTGTTTTCGTAAAGAATATGGTCGTTAAGAAAGGGTCAATAGATTATTTCGTGGTTAATGAATGAAAAATAGTTCTTGTAACAAGAAGAGGAGATAATTATCTTAAGGTGATTAGAAAGTCTCATTATTTAGAAATTAAATAAGTTCACATTGGCATTAAATGCTATCCAAGATGAATGACTCATTTGGCTGATAGACGCAAACAGATTTGGAGTAATAATGGTGTTAATACTTGTTTGATTTAATTAATATACTTCATTGTTTAGCAACATATGTCAATTTCATTATCGCTTTATCAAAAAGTGTGTTTGGAATCAAAAGATTCGACTTGCTAACCACAAATGATGGGAGGTACTCTTTATTTTGGAATTCAACCAATTAATATCAATAAGAAATGCAATTCAAGGTCAATAACTCTATTTTTTCTTGCAATTGAATGAATTCGTGTTATAGACGATTCATGGAAATTGTTGTCGTAATGAATATGGTCGTTAAGAAAGAGTCAATAGATTATTTCATGGTTAATGAATGAAAAATAGTTCTTGTAACAAGAAGAGGAGATAATTATCTTAAGGTGATTAGAAAGTCTCATTATTTAGAAATTAAATAAGTTCACATTGGCATGAAATGCTATCCAAGACGAATGACTCATTTGGCTGATAGACGCAAATGGATTTGGAGTAATAATGGTGTTAATACTTGATTGATTAATTAATATACTTCATTGTTTAGCAACATATGTCAATTTCATTATCGCTTTATCAAAAAGTGTGTTTGGAATCAAAAGATTCGACTTGCTAACCACAAATGATGGGAGGTACTCTTTATTTTAGAATTCAACCAATTAATATCAATAAGAAATGCAATTCAAGGTCAAGAACTCTATTGTTTTTTGCAATTGAATGAATTCTTGTTATAGACGATTCATGGAATTTGTTTTCGTAATTAATATGCTCGTTAAGAAAGAGTCAATAGATTATTTCATGGTTAATGAATGAAAAATAGTTCTTGTAACAAGAAGAGGAGATAATTATCTTAAGGTGATTAGAAAGTCTCATTATTTAGTAATTAAATAAGTTCACATTGGCATGACATGATATCCAAGACGAATGACTCATTTGGCTGATAGACGCAAACAGATTTGGAGTAATAATGGTGTTAATACTTGTTTGATTTAATTAATATACTTCATTGTTTAGCAACATATATCAATTTCATTATCGCTTTATCAAAAAGTGTGTTTGGAATCAAAAGATTCGACTTGCTAACCACAAATGATGGGAGGTACTCTTTATTTTAGAATTCAACCAATTAATATGAATAAGAAATGCAATTCAAGGTCAAGAACTCTATTGTTTCTTGCAATTGAATGAATTGATGTTATAGACGATTCATGGAAATTGTTTTCGTAATGAATATGGTCGTTAAGAAAGAGTCAATAGATTACTTCATGGTTAATGAATGAAAAATAGTTCTTGTAACAAGAAGAGGAGCCTAATTATCTTAAGGTGATTAGAAAGTCTCATTATTTAGAAATTAAATAAGTTCACATTGCATGAAATGCTATCCAAGACGAATGAATCATTTGGTTGATAGACGCAAACAGATTTGGAGTAATAACCGTGTTAATACTTGTTTGATTTAATTAATATACTTCATTGTTTAGCAACATATGTCAATTTCATTATCGCTTTATCAAAAAGTGTGTTTGGAATCAAAAGATTCGACTTGCTAACCACAAATGATGGGAGGTACTCTTTATTTTAGAATACCACCAATTAATATCAATAAGAGATGCGATTGAAGAACGGGAATTCTATTTTTTGTTGCAATTGAATGACTTCATATTATAGACGATTCATGGAAATTGTTTTCATAATGAATATAGTCATTAAGAAAGAGTCAAAATATAATTTCATGGTCAATTGATAAAAAAATAGTTCTTGTAACCAGAAGAGGAGCCTAATTATCTTAAGGTGATTAGAAAGTCTCATTATTTAGTAATTAAATAAGTTCACATTGGCATGAAATGCTATCCAAGACGAATGACTCATTTGGCTGATGGACGCATACAGATTTGGAGTAATAATGGTGTTAATACTTGTTTGATTTAATTAATATACTTCATTGTTTAGCAACATATATCAATTTCATTATCGCTTTATCAAAAAGTGTGTTTGGAATCAAAAGATTCGACTTGCTAACCACAAATGATGGGAGGTACTCTTTATTTTAGAATTCAACCAATTAATATCAATAAGAAATGCAATTCAAGGTCAAGAACTCTATTGTTTCTTGCAATTGAATGAATTGATGTTATAGACGATTCATGGAAATTGTTTTCGTAATGAATATGGTCGTTAAGAAAGAGTCAATAGATTACTTCATGGTTAATGAATGAAAAATAGTTCTTGTAACAAGAAGAGGAGCCTAATTATCTTAAGGTGATTAGAAAGTCTCATTATTTAGAAATTAAATAAGTTCACATTGCATGAAATGCTATCCAAGACGAATGAATCATTTGGTTGATAGACGCAAACAGATTTGGAGTAATAACCGTGTTAATACTTGTTTGATTTAATTAATATACTTCATTGTTTAGCAACATATGTCAATTTCATTATCGCTTTATCAAAAAGTGTGTTTGGAATCAAAAGATTCGACTTGCTAACCACAAATGATGGGAGGTACTCTTTATTTTAGAATACCACCAATTAATATCAATAAGAGATGCAATTGAAGAACGGGAATTCTATTTTTTGTTGCAATTGAATGACTTCATATTATAGACGATTCATGGAAATTGTTTTCATAATGAATATAGTCATTAAGAAAGAGTCAAAATATAATTTCATGGTCAATTGATAAAAAAATAGTTCTTGTAACCAGAAGAGGAGCCTAATTATCTTAAGGTGATTAGAAAGTCTCATTATTTAGTAATTAAATAAGTTCACATTGGCATGAAATGCTATCCAAGACGAATGACTCATTTGGCTGATGGACGCATACAGATTTGGAGTAATAATGGTGTTAATACTTGATTGATTAATTAATATACTTCATTGTTTAGCAACATATGTCAATTTCATTATCGCTTTATCAAAAAGTGTGTTTGGAATCAAAAGATTCGACTTGCTAACCACAAATGATGGGAGGTACTCTTTATTTTAGAATTCAACCAATTAATATGAATAAGAAATGCAATTCAAGGTCAAGAACTCTATTGTTTTTTGCAATTGAATGAATTCTTGTTATAGACGATTCATGGAATTTGTTTTCGTAATTAATATGCTCGTTAAGAAAGAGTCAATAGATTATTTCATGGTTAATAAATGAAAAATAGTTCTTGTAACAAGAAGAGGAGATAATTATCTTAAGGTGATTAGAAAGTCTCATTATTTAGTAATTAAATAAGTTCACATTGGCATGACATGATATCCAAGACGAATGACTCATTTGGCTGATAGACGCAAACAGATTTGGAGTAATAATGATGTTAATACTTGTTTGATTTAATTAATATACTTCATTGTTTAGCAACATATATCAATTTCATTATCGCTTTATCAAAAAGTGTGTTTGGAATCAAAAGATTCGACTTGCTAACCACAAATGATGGGAGGTACTCTTTATTTTAGAATTCAACCAATTAATATGAATAAGAAATGCAATTCAAGGTCAAGAACTCTATTGTTTCTTGCAATTGAATGAATTGATGTTATAGACGATTCATGGAAATTGTTTTCGTAATGAATATGGTCGTTAAGAAAGAGTCAATAGATTACTTCATGGTTAATGAATGAAAAATAGTTCTTGTAACAAGAAGAGGAGATAATTATCTTAAGGTGATTAGAAAGTCTCAGTATTTAGTAATTAAATAAGTTCACATTGGCATGAAATGGTATCCAAGACGAATGACTCATTTGGCTGTTAGACGCAAACAGATTTGGAGTAATAATGGTGTTAATACTTGTTCGATTTAATTAATATACTTCATTGTGTTGCAACATATGTCAATTTCGTTATGGCTTTATCAAAAAGTGTGCTTGGAATCAAATGATTCGACTTGCTAACCAGAAATGATGGGAGGTACTCTTTATTTTAGAATTCAACCAATTAATATCAATAAGAGATGCAATTCATGATCGAGAATTTTATTTTTTGTTGCAATTGAATGAATTCATGTTATAGACGATTCATGGAAATTGTTTTCGTAAAGAATATGGTCATTAAGAAAGGGTCAATAGATTATTTCGTGGTTAATGAATGAAAAATAGTTCTTGTAACAAGAAGAGGAGATAATTATCTTAAGGTGATTAGAAAGTCTCATTATTTAGAAATTAAATAAGTTCACATTGGCATGAAATGCTATCCAAGACGAATGACTCATTTGGCTGATAGACGCAAATGGATTTGGAGTAATAATGGTGTTAATACTTGATTGATTTAATTAATATACTTCATTGTTTAGCAACATATGTCAATTTCATTATCGCTTTATCAAAAAGTGTGTTTGGAATCAAAAGATTCGACTTGCTAACCACAAATGATGGGAGGTACTCTTTATTTTAGAATTCAACCAATTAATATCAATAAGAAATGCAATTCAAGGTCAAGAACTCTATTGTTTCTTGCAATTGAATGAATTCATGTTATAGACGATTCATGGAATTTGTTTTCGTAATTAATATGCTTGTTAAGAAAGAGTCAATAGATTATTTCATGGTTAATGAATGAAAAATAGTTCTTGTAACAAGAAGAGGAGATAATTATCTTAAGGTGATTAGAAAGTCTCAGTATTTAGTAATTAAAGAAGTTCACATTGGCATGAAATGGTATCCAAGACGAATGACTCATTTGGCTGTTAGACGCAAACAGATTTGGAGTAATAATGGTGTTAATACTTGTTCGATTTAATTAATATACTTCATTGTGTTGCAACATATGTCAATTTCGTTATGGCTTTATCAAAAAGTGTGCTTGGAATCAAATGATTCGACTTGCTAACCAGAAATGATGGGAGGTACTCTTTATTTTAGAATTCAACCAATTAATATCAATAAGAGATGCAATTCATGATCGAGAATTTTATTTTTTGTTGCAATTGAATGAATTCATGTTATAGACGATTCATGGAAATTGTTTTCGTAAAGAATATGGTCATTAAGAAAGGGTCAATAGATTATTTCGTGGTTAATGAATGAAAAATAGTTCTTGTAACAAGAAGAGGAGATAATTATCTTAAGGTGATTAGAAAGTCTCATTATTTAGAAATTAAATAAGTTCACATTGGCATGAAATGCTATCCAAGATGAATGACTCATTTGGCTGATAGACGCAAACAGATTTGGAGTAATAATGGTGTTAATACTTGTTTGATTTAATTAATATACTTCATTGTTTAGCAACATATGTCAATTTCATTATCGCTTTATCAAAAAGTGTGTTTGGAATCAAAAGATTCGACTTTCTAACCACAAATGATGGGAGGTACTCTTTATTTTGGAATTCAACCAATTAATATCAATAAGAAATGCAATTCAAGGTCAATAACTCTATTGTTTCTTGCAATTGAATGAATTCGTGTTATAGACGATTCATGGAAATTGTTGTCGTAATGAATATGGTCGTTAAGAAAGAGTCAATAGATTATTTCATGGTTAATGAATGAAAAATAGTTCTTGTAACAAGAAGAGGAGATAATTATCTTAAGGTGATTAGAAAGTCTCATTATTTAGAAATTAAATAAGTTCACATTGGCATGAAATGCTATCCAAGACGAATGACTCATTTGGCTGATAGACGCAAATGGATTTGGAGTAATAATGGTGTTAATACTTGATTGATTAATTAATATACTTCATTGTTTAGCAACATATGTCAATTTCATTATCGCTTTATCAAAAAGTGTGTTTGGAATCAAAAGATTCGACTTGCTAACCACAAATGATGGGAGGTACTCTTTATTTTAGAATTCAACCAATTAATATCAATAAGAAATGCAATTCAAGGTCAAGAACTCTATTGTTTTTTGCAATTGAATGAATTCTTGTTATAGACGATTCATGGAATTTGTTTTCGTAATTAATATGCTCGTTAAGAAAGAGTCAATAGATTATTTTCATGGTTAATGAATGAAAAATAGTTCTTGTAACAAGAAGAGGAGATAATTATCTTAAGGTGATTAGAAAGTCTCATTATTTAGTAATTAAATAAGTTCACATTGGCATGACATGATATCCAAGACGAATGACTCATTTGGCTGATAGACGCAAACAGATTTGGAGTAATAATGGTGTTAATACTTGTTTGATTTAATTAATATACTTCATTGTTTAGCAACATATATCAATTTCATTATCGCTTTATCAAAAAGTGTGTTTGGAATCAAAAGATTCGACTTGCTAACCACAAATGATGGGAGGTACTCTTTATTTTAGAATTCAACCAATTAATATGAATAAGAAATGCAATTCAAGGTCAAGAACTCTATTGTTTCTTGCAATTGAATGAATTGATGTTATAGACGATTCATGGAAATTGTTTTCGTAATGAATATGGTCGTTAAGAAAGAGTCAATAGATTACTTCATGGTTAATGAATGAAAAATAGTTCTTGTAACAAGAAGAGGAGATAATTATCTTAAGGTGATTAGAAAGTCTCAGTATTTAGTAATTAAAGAAGTTCACATTGGCATGAAATGGTATCCAAGACGAATGACTCATTTGGCTGTTAGACGCAAACAGATTTGGAGTAATAATGGTGTTAATACTTGTTCGATTTAATTAATATACTTCATTGTGTTGCAACATATGTCAATTTCGTTATGGCTTTATCAAAAAGTGTGCTTGGAATCAAATGATTCGACTTGCTAACCAGAAATGATGGGAGGTACTCTTTATTTTAGAATTCAACCAATTAATATCAATAAGAGATGCAATTCATGATCGAGAATTTTATTTTTTGTTGCAATTGAATGAATTCATGTTATAGACGATTCATGGAAATTGTTTTCGTAAAGAATATGGTCCTTAAGAAAGGGTCAATAGATTATTTCGTGGTTAATGAATGAAAAATAGTTCTTGTAACAAGAAAGAGGAGATAATTATCTTAAGGTGATTAGAAAGTCTCATTATTTAGAAATTAAATAAGTTCACATTGGCATGAAATGCTATCCAAGACGAATGACTCATTTGGCTGATAGACGCAAATGGATTTGGAGTAATAATGGTGTTAATACTTGATTGATTTAATTAATATACTTCATTGTTTAGCAACATATGTCAATTTCATTATCGCTTTATCAAAAAGTGTGTTTGGAATCAAAAGATTCGACTTGCTAACCACAAATGATGGGAGGTACTCTTTATTTTAGAATTCAACCAATTAATATCAATAAGAAATGCAATTCAAGGTCAAGAACTCTATTGTTTCTTGCAATTGAATGAATTCATGTTATAGACGATTCATGGAAATTGTTTTCGTAATGAATATGCTTGTTAAGAAAGAGTCAATAGATTATTTCATGGTTAATGAATGAAAAATAGTTCTCGTAACAAGAAGAGGAGATAATTATCTTAAGGTGATTAGAAAGTCTCATTATTTAGAAATTAAATAAGTTCACATTGGCATTAAATGCTATCCAAGATGAATGACTCATTTGGCTGATAGATGCAAATGGATTTGGAGTAATAATGGTGTTAATACTTGTTTGATTTAATTAATATACTTCATTGTTTAGCAACATATGTCAATTTCATTATCGCTTTATCAAAAAGTGTGTTTGGAATCAAAAGATTCGACTTGCTAACCACAAATGATGGGAGGTACTCTTTATTTTAGAATTCAACCAATTAATATGAATAAGAAATGCAATTCAAGGTCAAGAACTCTATTGTTTCTTGCAATTGAATGAATTCATGTTATAGACGATTCATGGAATTTGTTTTCGTAATTAATATGCTCGTTAAGAAAGAGTCAATAGATTATTTAATGGTTAATGAATGAAAAATAGTTCTTGTAACAAGAAGAGGAGATAATTATCTTAAGGTGATTAGAAAGTCTCATTATTTAGTAATTAAATAAGTTCACATTGGCATGACATGATATCCAAGACGAATGACTCATTTGGCTGATAGACGCAAACAGATTTGGAGTAATAATGGTGTTAATACTTGTTTGTTTTAATTAATATACTTCATTGTTTAGCAACATATATCAATTTCATTATCGCTTTATCAAAAAGTGTGTTTGGAATCAAAAGATTCGACTTGCTAACCACAAATGATGGGAGGTACTCTTTATTTTAGAATTCAACCAATTAATATGAATAAGAAATGCAATTCAAGGTCAAGAACTCTATTGTTTCTTGCAATTGAATGAATTGATGTTATAGACGATTCATGGAAATTGTTTTCGTAATGAATATGGTCGTTAAGAAAGAGTCAATAGACTACTTCATGGTTAATGAATGAAAAATAGTTCTTGTAACAAGAAGTGGAGATAATTATCTTAAGGTGATTAGAAAGTCTCAGTATTTAGTAATTAAATAAGTTCACATCGGCATGAAATGGTATCCAAGACGAATGACTCATTTGTCTGATAGACGCAAACAGATTTGCAGTAATAATGGTGTTAATACTTGTTTGATTTAATTAATATACTTCATTGTTTAGCAACATATGTCAATTTCATTATCGCTTTGTCAAAACGTGTGTTTGGAATCAAAAGATTCGACTTGCTAACCAGAAATGATGGGAGGTAATCTTTATTTTAGAATTCAACCAATTAATATCAATAAGAGATGCAATTCATGATCGAGAATTCTATTTTTTGTTGCAATTGAATGAATTCATGTTATAGACGATTCATGGAAATTGTTTTCATAATGAATATAGTCGTTAAGAAAGAGTCAACATATAATTTCATCGTCAATGCATAAAAAATAGTTCTTGTAACCAGAAAAGGAGCCTAATTATATTAAGGTGATTAGAAAGTCTCATTATTTAGTAATTAAATAAGTTCACATTGGCATGAAATGCTATCCAAGACGAATGACTCATTTGGCTGATGGACGCATACAGATTTGGAGTAATAACGGTGTTAATACTTGTTTGATTTAATTAATATACTTCATTGTGTTGCAACATATGTCAATTTCGTTATGACTTTATCAAAAAGTGTGCTTGGAATCAAATGATTCGACTTGCTAACCAGAAATGATGGGAGGTACTCTTTGTTTTAGAATTCAACCAATTAATATCAATAAGAGATGCAATTCATGATCGAGAATTTTATTTTTTGTTGCAATTGAATGAATTCATGTTATAGACAATTCATGGAAATTGTTTTCGTAAAGAATATGGTCGTTAAGAAAGGGTCAATAGATTATTTCGTGGTTAATGAATGAAAAATAGTTCTTGTAACAAGAAGAGGAGCCTAATTATCTTAAGGTGATTAGAAAGTCTCATTATTTAGAAATTAAATAAGTTCACATTGGCATGAAATGCTATCCAAGATGAATGAATCATTTGGTTGATAGACGCAAACAGATTTGGAGTAATAATGGTGTTAATACATGTTTGATTTAATTAATATACTTCATTGTTTAGCAACATATGTCAATTTCATTATCGCTTTATCAAAAAGTGTGTTTGGAATCAAAAGATTCGACTTGCTAACCACAAATGATGGGAGGTACTCTTTATTTTAGAATTCAACCAATTAATATCAATAAGAGATGCAATTCATGATCGAGAGTTCTATTTTTTGTTGCAATTGAATGAATTCATGTTATAGAGGATTCATGGAAATTGTTTTCATAATGAATATAGTTGTTAAGTAAGAGTCAACATATAATTTCATCGTCAATGCATAAAAAATAGTTCTTGTAACCAGAAAAGGAGCCTAATTATATTAAGGTGATTAGAAAGTCTCATTATTTAGTAATTAAATAAGTTCACATTGGCATGAAATGCTATCCAAGACGAATGACTCATTTGGCTGATGGACGCATACAGATTTGGAGTAATAACGGTGTTAATACTTGTTTGATTTAATTAATATACTTCATTGTGTTGCAACATATGTCAATTTCGTTATGGCTTTATCAAAAAGTGTGCTTGGAATCAAATGATTCGACTTGCTAACCAGAAATGATGGGAGGTACTCTTTATTTTAGAATTCAACCAATTAATATCAATAAGAGATGCAATTCATGATCGAGAATTTTATTTTTTGTTGCAATTGAATGAATTCATGTTATAGACGATTCATGGAAATTGTTTTCGTAAAGAATATGGTCGTTAAGAAAGGGTCAATAGATTATTTCGTGGTTAATGAATGAAAAATAGTTCTTGTAACAAGAAGAGGAGATAATTATCTTAAGGTGATTAGAAAGTCTCATTATTTAGAAATTAAATAAGTTCACATTGGCATGAAATGCTATCCAAGACGAATGACTCATTTGGCTGATAGACGCAAATGGATTTGGAGTAATAATGGTGTTAATACTTGATTGATTTAATTAATATACTTCATTGTTTAGCAACATATGTCAATTTCATTATCGCTTTATCAAAAAGTGTGTTTTGGAATCAAAAGATTCGACTTGCTAACCACAAATGATGGGAGGTACTCTTTATTTTAGAATTCAACCAATTAATATCAATAAGAAATGCAATTCAAGGTCAAGAACTCTATTGTTTCTTGCAATTGAATGAATTCATGTTATAGACGATTCATGGAAATTGTTTTCGTAATGAATATGGTCGTTAAGAAAGAGTCAATAGATTATTTCATGGTTAATGAATGAAAAATAGTTCTTGTAACAAGAAGAGGAGATAATTATCTTAAGGTGATTAGAAAGTCTCATTATTTAGTAATTAAATAAGTTCACATTGGCATGACATGATATCCAAGACGAATGACTCATTTGGCTGATAGACGCAAACAGATTTGGAGTAATAATGGTGTTAATACTTGTTTGTTTTAATTAATATACTTCATTGTTTAGCAACATATATCAATTTCATTATCGCTTTATCAAAAAGTGTGTTTGGAATCAAAAGATTCGACTTGCTAACCACAAATGATGGGAGGTACTCTTTATTTTACAATTCAACCAATTAATATGAATAAGAAATGCAATTCAAGGTCAAGAACTCTATTGTTTCTTGCAATTGAATGAATTGATGTTATAGACGATTCATGGAAATTGTTTTCGTAATGAATATGGTCGTTAAGAAAGAGTCAATAGATTACTTCATGGTTAATGAATTAAAAATAGTTCTTGTAACAAGAAGAGGAGCCTAATTATCTTAAGGTGATTAGAAAGTCTCATTATTTAGAAATTAAATAAGTTCACATTGGCATGAAATGCTATCCAAGACGAATGACTCATTTGGCTGATAGACGCAAATGGATTTGGAGTAATAATGGTGTTAATAGTTGTTTGATTTAATTAATATACTTCATTGTTTAGCAACATATGTCAATTTTATTATCGCTTTATCAAAAAGTGTGTTTGGAATCAAAAGATTCGACTTGCTAACCACAAATGATGGGAGGTACTCTTTATTTTAGAATTCACCCAATTCATATCAATAAGAGATACGATTCATGATCAAGAATTCTATTTTTTGTTGCAATTGAATGAATTCTTGTTATAGACGATTCATGGAAATTGTTTTTGTAATGAATTTGGTCGTTAAGATAGAGTCAATAGATTATTTCATGGTTAATGAATGAAAAATAGTTCTTGTAACAAGAAGAGGAGATAATTATCTTAAGGTGATTAGAAAGTCTCATTATTTAGTAATTAAATAAGTTCACATTGGCATGAAATTCTATCCAAGATGAATGACTCATTTGGCTGATAGACGCAAACAGATTTGGAGTCATAATGGTGTTAATACTTGTTTGATTTAATTAATATACTTCATTGTTTAGCAGCACATGTCAATTTCATTATCCCTTTATCAAAAAGTGTGTTTTGAATCAAAAGATTCGACTTGCTAACCACAAATGATGGGAGGTACTCTTTATTTTAGAATTCAACCAATTAAGATCAATAAGAGATGCAATTCATGATCGAGAATTCTATTTTTTGTTGCAATTTAATGAATTCATGTTATAGACGATTCATGGAAATTGTTTTCATAATGAATATAGTCGTTAAGAAAGAGTCAACATATAATTTCATCGTCAATGAATAAAAAATAGTTCTTGTAACCAGAAAAGGAGCCTAATTATCTTAAGGTGATTAGAAAGTCTCATTATTTAGTAATTAAATAAGTTCACATTGGCATGAAATGCTATCCAAGACGAATGACTCATTTGGCTAATGGACCCATACAGATTTGGAGTAATAATGGTGTTGATACTTGTTTGATTTAATTAATATACTTCATTGTGTTGCAACATATGTCAATTTCGTTATGGCTTTATCAAAAAGTGTGCTTGGAATCAAATGATTCGACTTGCTAACCAGAAATGATGGGAGGTACTCTGTATTTTAGAATTCAACCAATTAATATCAATAAGAGATGCAATTCATGATCGAGAATTTTATTTTTTGTTGCAATTGAATGAATTCATGTTATAGACGATTCATGGAAATTGTTTTTGTAAAGAATATGGTCGTTAAGAAAGGGTCAATAGATTATTTCGTGGTTAATGAATGAAAAATAGTTCTTGTAACAAGAAGAGGAGCCTAATTATCTTAAGGTGATTAGAAAGTCTCATTATTTAGAAATTAAATAAGTTCACATTGGCATGAAATGCTATCCAAGAAGAATGACTCATTTGGCTGATAGACGCAAATGGATTTGGAGTAATAATGGTGTTAATAGTTGTTTGATTTAATTAATATACTTCATTGTTTAGCAACATATGTCAATTTCATTATCGCTTTATCAAAAAGTGTGTTTGGAATCAAAAGATTCGACTTGCTAACCACAAATGATGGGAGGTGCTCTTTATTTTAGAATTCACCCAATTCATATCAATAAGAGATGCGATTCATGATCAAGAATTCTATTTTTTGTTGCAATTGAATGAATTCTTGTTATAGACGATTCATGGAAATTGTTTTCCTAATGAATATAGTCGTTAAGAAAGAATCAACATATAATTTCTTCGTCAATACATAAAAAATAGTTCTTGTAACCAGAAGAGGAGCCTAATTATCTTAAGGTGATTAGAAAGTCTCATTATTTAGTAATTAAATAAGTTCACATTGGCATGAAATGCTATCCAAGACGAATGACTCATTTGGCTGATTGATGCAAACAGATTTGGAGTAATAATGGTGTTAATACTTGTTTGATTTAATTAATATACTTCATTGTTTAGCAACATATGTCAATTTCATTATCGCTTTTTCAAAAATTGTGTTTGGAATCAAACGATTCGACTTGCTAACCACAAATGATCGGCGGCACTCTTTATTTTAGAATTCAACCAATTAATATCAATAAGAAATGCAATTCAAGGTCAAGAACTCTATTGGTTCTTGCAATTGAATGAATTCATGTTATAGATAATTCATGGAAATTGTTTTCGTAATGAATATGGTCGTTAAGAAAGAGTCAATAGATTATTTCATGGTTAATGAATGAAAAATAGTTCTTGTAACAAGAAGAGGAGCCTAATTATCTTAAGGTGATTAGAAAGTCTCATTATTTAGAAATTAAATAAGTTCACATTGGCATGAAATGCTATCCAAGACGAATGACTCATTTGGCTGATAGACGCAAATGGATTTGGAGTAATAATGGTGTTAATAGTTGTTTGATTTAATTAATATACTTCATTGTTTAGCAACATATGTCAATTTCATTATCGCTTTATCAAAAAGTGTGTTTGGAATCAAAAGATTCGACTTGCTAACCACAAATGATGGGAGGTACTCTTTATTTTTAGAATTCACCCAAATTTCATATCAATAAGAGATGCGATTCATGATCAAGAATTCTATTTTTTGTTGCAATTGAATGAATTCTTGTTATAGACGATTCATGGAAATTGTTTTCCTAATGAATATAGTCGTTAAGAAAGAATCAACATATAATTTCTTCGTCAATACATAAAAAATAGTTCTTGTAACCAGAAGAGGAGTCTAATTATCTTAAGGTGATTAGAAAGTCTCATTATTTAGTAATTAAATAAGTTCACATTGGCATGAAATGCTATCCAAGACGAATGACTCATTTGGCTGATTGATGCAAACAGATTTGGAGTAATAATGGTTTTAATACTTGTTTGATTTAATTAATATACTTCATTGTTTAGCAACATATGTCAATTTCATTATCGCTTTATCAAAAAGTGTGTTTGGAATCAAACGATTCGACTTGCTAACCACAAATGATGGGCGGCACTCTTTATTTTAGAATTCAACCAATTAATATCAATAAGAAATGCAATTCAAGGTCAAGAACTCTATTGGTTCTTGCAATTGAATGAATTCATATTATAGACAATTCATGGAAATTGTTTTCGTAATGAATATGGTCGTTAAGAAAGAGTCAATAGATTATTTCCTGGTTAATGAATGAAAAATAGTTCTTGTAACAAGAAGAGGAGATAATTATCTTAAGGTGATTAGAAAGTCTCATTATTTAGAAATTAAATAAGTTCACATTAGCATGAAATGCTATCCAAGACGAATGACTCATTTGGCTGATAGACGCAAATGGATTTGGAGTAATAATGGTGTTAATACTTGTTTGATTTAATTAATATACTTCATTGTTTAGCAACATATGTCAATTTCATTATCGCTTTATCAAAAAGTGTGTTTGGAATCAAAAGATTCGACTTGCTAACCACAAATGATGGGAGGTACTCTTTATTTTAGAATTCACCCAATTCATATCAATAAGAGATGCGATTCATGATCAAGAATTCTATTTTTTGTTGCAATTGAATGAATTCTTGTTATAGACGATTCATGGGAATTGTTTTCCTAATGAATATAGTCGTTAAGAAAGAATCAACATATAATTTCTTCGTCAATACATAAAAAATAGTTCTTGTAACCAGAAGAGGAGCCTAATTATCTTAAGGTGATTAGAAAGTCTCATTATTTAGTAATTAAATAAGTTCACATTGGCATGAAATGCTATCCAAGACGAATGACTCATTTGGCTGATTGATGCAAACAGATTTGGAGTAATAATGGTGTTAATACTTGTTTGATTTAATTAATATACTTCATTGTTTAGCAACATATGTCAATTTCATTATCGCTTTATCAAAAAGTGTGTTTGGAATCAAACGATTCGACTTGCTAACCACAAATGATGGGAGGCACTCTTTATTTTAGAATTCAACCAATTAATATCAATAAGAAATGCAATTCAAGGTCAAGAACTCTATTGTTTCTTGCAATTGAATGAATTCATGTTATAGACAATTCATGGAAATTGTTTTCGTAATGAATATGGTCGTTAAGAAAGAGTCAATAGATTATTTCATGGTTAATGAATGAAAAATAGTTCTTGTAACAAGAAGAGGAGATAATTATCTTAAGGTGATTAGAAAGTCTCATCATTTAGGAATTAAATAAGTTCACATTGGCATGAAATGCTATCCAAGACGAATGACTCATTTGGCTGATTGATGCAAACAGATTTGGAGTAATAATGGTGTTAATACTTGTTTGATTTAATTAATATACTTCATTGTTTAGCAACATATGTCAATTTCATTATCGCTTTATCAAAAAGTGTGTTTGGAATCAAACGATTCGACTTGCTAACCACAAATGATGGGAGGCACTCTTTATTTTAGAATTCAACCAATTAATATCAATAAGAAATGCAATTCAAGGTCAAGAACTCTATTGTTTCTTGCAATTGAATGAATTCATGTTATAGACAATTCATGGAAATTGTTTTCGTAATGAATATGGTCGTTAAGAAAGAGTCAATAGATTATTTCATGGTTAATGAATGAAAAATAGTTCTTGTAACAAGAAGAGGAGATAATTATCTTAAGGTGATTAGAAAGTCTCATTATTTAGAAATTAAATAAGTTCACATTGGCATGAAATGCTATCCAAGATGAATGACTCATTTGGCTGATAGACGCAAATGGATTTGGAGTAATAATGGTGTTAATACTTGTTTGATTTAATTAATATACTTCATTGTTTAGCAACATATGTCAATTTCATTATCGCTTTATCAAAAAGTGTGTTTGGAATCAAAAGATTCGACTTGCTAACCACAAATGATGGGAGGTACTCTTTATTTTAGAATTCACCCAATTCATATCAATAAGAGATGCGATTCATGATCAAGAATTCTATTTTTTGTTGCAATTGAATGAATTCTTGTTATAGACGATTCATGGAAATTGTTTTCCTAATGAATATAGTCGTTAAGAAAGAATCAACATATAATTTCTTCGTCAATACATAAAAAATAGTTCTTGTAACCAGAAGAGGAGCCTAATTATCTTAAGGTGATTAGAAAGTCTCATTATTTAGTAATTAAATAAGTTCACATTGGCATGAAATGCTATCCAAGACGAATGACTCATTTGGCTGATTGACGCAAACAGATTTGGAGTAATAATGGTGTTAATACTTGTTTGATTTAATTAATATACTTCATTGTTTAGCAACATATGTCAATTTCATTATCGCTTTATCAAAAAGTGTGTTTGGAATCAAACGATTCGACTTGCTAACCACAAATGATGGGAGGCACTCTTTATTTTAGAATTCAACCAATTAATATCAATAAGAAAAGCAATTCAAGGTCAAGAACTCTATTGTTTCTTGCAATTGAATGAATTCATGTTATAGACAATTCATGGAAATTGTTTTCGTAATGAATATGGTCGTTAAGAAAGAGTCAATAGATTATTTCATGGTTAATGAATGAAAAATAGTTCTTGTAACAAGAAGAGGAGATAATTATCTTAAGGTGATTAGAAAGTCTCATTATTTAGAAATTAAATAAGTTCACATTGGCATTAAATGCTATCCAAGATGAATGACTCATTTGGCTGATAGATGCAAATGGATTTGGAGTAATAATGGTGTTAATACTTGTTTGATTTAATTAATATACTTCATTGTTTAGCAACATATGTCAATTTCATTATCGCTTTATCAAAAAGTGTGTTTGGAATCAAAAGATTCGACTTGCTAACCACAAATGATGGGAGGTACTCTTTATTTTAGAATTCAACCAATCAATATCAATAAGAAATGCAATTCAAGGTCAAGAACTCTATTGTTTCTTGCAATTGAATGAATTCATGTTATAGACGATTCATGGAATTTGTTTTCGTAATTAATATGCTCGTTAAGAAAGAGTCAATAGATTATTGCATGGATAATGAATGAAAAATAGTTCTTGTAACAAGAAGAGGAGATAATTATCTTAAGGTGATTAGAAAGTCTCATTATTTAGTAATTAAATAAGTTCACATTGGCATGACATGATATCCAAGACGAATGACTCATTTCGCTGATAGACGCAAACAGATTTGGAGTAATAATGGTGTTAATACTTGTTTGATTTAATTAATATACTTCATTGTTTAGCAACATATATCAATTTCATTATCGCTTTATCAAAAAGTGTGTTTGGAATCAAAAGATTCGACTTGCTAACCACAAATGATGGGAGGTACTCTTTATTTTAGAATTCAACCAAGTAATATCAATAAGAAATGCAATTCAAGGTCAAGAACTCTATTGTTTCTTGCAATTGAATGAATTCATGTTATAGACGATTCATGGAAATTGTTTTCGTAATGAATATGGTCGTTAAGAAAGAGTCCATAGATTATTTCATGGTTAATGAATGAAAAATAGTTCTTGTAACAAGAAGAGGAGATAATTATCTTAAGGTGATTAGAAAGTCTCATTATTTAGTAATTAAATAAGTTCACATTGGCATGACATGATATCCAAGACGAATGACTCATTTGGCTGATAGACGCAAACAGATTTGGAGTAATAATGGTGTTAATACTTGTTTGATTTAATTAATATACTTCATTGTTTAGCAACAAATATCAATTTCATTATCGCTTTATCAAAAAGTGTGTTTTGAATCAAAAGATTCGACTTGCTAACCACAAATGATGGGAGGTACTCTTTATTTTAGAATTCAACCAATTAATATCAATAAGAGATGCAATTCATGATGGAGAATTCTATTTTTTGTTGCAATTTAATGAATTCATGTTATAGACGATTCATGGAAATTGTTTTCATAATGAATATAGTCGTTAAGAAAGAGTCAACATATAATTTCATCGTCAATGAATAAAAAATAGTTCTTGTAACCAGAAAAGGAGCCTAATTATCTTAAGGTGATTAGAAAGTCTCATTATTTAGTAATTAAATAAGTTCACATTGGCATGAAATGCTATCCAAGACGAATGACTCATTTGGCTGATGGACCCATACAGATTTGGAGTAATAATGGTGTTGATACTTGTTTGATTTAATTAATATACTTCATTGTGTTGCAACATATGTCAATTTCGTTATGGCTTTATCAAAAAGTGTGCTTGGAATCAAATGATTCGACTTGCTAACCAGAAATGATGGGAGGTACTCTTTATTTTAGAATTCAACCAATTAATATCAATAAGAGATGCAATTCATGATCGAGAATTTTATTTTTTGTTGCAATTGAATGAATTCATGTTATAGACGATTCATGGAAATTGTTTTCGTAAAGAATATGGTCGTTAAGAACGGGTCAATAGATTATTTCGTGGTTAATGAATGAAAAATAGTTCTTGTAACAAGAAGAGGAGCCTAATTATCTTAAGGTGATTAGAAAGTCTCATTATTTAGAAATTAAATAAGTTCACCTTGGCATGAAATGCTATCCAAGACGAATGACTCATTTGGCTGATAGACGCAAATGGATTTGGAGTAATAATGGTGTTAATACTTGTTTGATTTAATTAATATACTTCATTGTTTAGCAACATATGTCAATTTCATTATCGCTTTATCAAAAAGTGTGTTTGGAATCAAAAGATTCAACTTGCTAACCACAAATGATGGGAGGTACTCTTTATTTTAGAATTCAACCAATTAATATTAATAAGAAATGCAATTCAAGGTCATGAACTCTATTGTTTCTTTCAATTGAATGAGTTGATGTTATAGACAATTCATGGAAATTGTTTTCGTAATGAATATGGTCTTTAAGAAAGAGTCAATAGATTACTTCATGGTTAATGAATGAAAAATAGTTCTTGTAACAAGAAGAGGAGATAATTATCTTAAGGTGATTAGAAAGTCTCAGTATTTAGTAATTAAATAAGTTCACATTGGCATGAAATGGTATCCAAGACGAATGACTCATTTGGCTGATAGACGCAAACAGATTTGGAGTAATAATGGTGTTAATACTTGTTTGATTTAATTAATATACTTCATTGTTTAGCAACATATGTCAATTTCATTATCGCTTTATCAAAATGTGTGTTTGGAATCAAAAGATTCGACTTGCTAACCAGAAATGATGGGAGGTACTCTTTATTTTAGAATTCAACCAATTAATATCAGTAAGAGATGCAATTCGTGATCGAGAATTCTATTTTTTGTTGCAATTGAATGAATTCTTGTTATAGACGATTCATGGAAATTGTTTTCATAATGAATATAGTCGTTAAGAAAGAGTCAACATATAATTTCATCGTCAATGCATAAAAAATAGTTCTTGTAACCAGAAAAGGAGCCTAATTATATTAAGGTGATTAGAAAGTCTCATTATTTAGTAATTAAATAAGTTCACATTGGCATGAAATGCTATCCAAGACGAATGACTCATTTGGCTGATGGACCCATACAGATTTGGAGTAATAATGGTGTTGATACTTGTTTGATTTAATTAATATACTTCATTGTGTTGCAACATATGTCAATTTCGTTATGGCTTTATCAAAAAGTGTGCTTGGAATCAAATGATTCGACTTGCTAACCAGAAATGATGGGAGGTACTCTTTATTTTAGAATTCAACCAATTAATATCAATAAGAGATGCAATTCATGATCGAGAATTTTATTTTTTATTGCAATTGAATGAATTCATGTTATAGACGATTCATGGAAATTGTTTTCGTAAAGAATATGGTCGTTAAGAACGGGTCAATAGATTATTTCGTGGTTAATGAATGAAAAATAGTTCTTGTAACAAGAAGAGGAGCCTAATTATCTTAAGGTGATTAGAAAGTCTCATTATTTAGAAATTAAATAAGTTCACATTGCATGAAATGCTATCCAAGACGAATGAATCATTTGGTTGATAGACGCAAACAGATTTGGAGTAATAATGGTGTTAATAGTTGTTTGATTTAATTAATATACTTCATTGTTTAGCAACATATGTCAATTTCATTATCGCTTTATCAAAAAGTGTGTTTGGAATCAAAAGATTCGACTTGCTAACCACAAATGATGGGAGGTACTCTTTATTTTAGAATACCACCAATTAATATCAATAAGAGATGCGATTGAAGAACGGGAATTCTATTTTTTGTTGCAATTGAATGACTTCATATTATAGACGATTCATGGAAATTGTTTTCATAATGAATATAGTCTTTAAGAAAGAGTCAAAATATAATTTCATGGTCAATTGATAAAAAAATAGTTCTTGTAACCAGAAGAGGAGCCTAATTATCTTAAGGTGATTAGAAAGTCTCATTATTTAGTAATTAAATAAGTTCACATTGGCATGAAATGCTATCCAAGACGAATGACTCATTTGGCTGATAGACACAAACACATTTGGAGTAATAATGGTGTTAATACTTGTTTGATTTAATCAATATACTTCATTGTTTAGCAACATATCTCAATTTCATTATCGCTTTATCAAAAAGTGTGTTTGGAATCAAAAGATTCGACTTGCTAACCACAAATGATGGGAGGTACTCTTTATTTTAGAATTCAACCAATTAATATCAATAAGAAATGCAATTCAAGGTCAAGAACTTTATTGTTTCTTGCAATTGAATGAATTCATGTTATAGACGATTCATGGAAATTGTATTTGTAATGAATATGGTCGTTAAGATAGAGTCAATAGATTATTTCATGGTTAATGAATGAAAAATAGTTCTTGTAACAAGAAGAGGAGATAATTATCTTAAGGTGATTAGAAAGTCTCATTATTTTAGTAATTAAATAAGTTCACATTGGCATGAAATTCTATCCAAGATGAATGACTCATTTGGCTGATAGACGCAAACAGATTTGGAGTAATAATGGTGTTAATACTTGTTTGATTTAATTAATATACTTCATTGTTTAGCAACATATGTCAATTTCATTATCGCTTTATCAAAAAGTGTGTTTGGAATCAAAAGATTCGACTTGCTAACCACAAATGATGGGAGGTACTCTTTATTTTAGAATTCAACCAATTAATAGCAATAAGAGATGCAATTCATGATCGAGAATTCTATTTTTTGTTGCAATTTAATGAATTCATGTTATAGACGATTCATGGAAATTGTTTTCATAATGAATATAGTCGTTAAGAAAGAGTCAACATATAATTTCATCGTCAATGAATAAAAAATAGTTCTTGTAACCAGAAAAGGAGCCTAATTATCTTAAGGTGATTAGAAATTCTCATTATTTAGTAATTAAATAAGTTCACATTGGCATGAAATGATATCCAAGATGAATGACTCATGTGGCTGATGGACGCATATAGATTTGGAGTAATAACGGTGTTGATACTTGTTTGATTTAATTAATATACTTCATTGTGTTGCAACATATGTCAATTTCGTTATGGCTTTATCAAAAAGTGTGCTTGAAATCAAATGATTCGACTTGCTAACCAGAAATGATGGGAGGTACTCTTTATTTTAGAATTCAACCAATTAATATCAATAAGAGATGCAATTCATGATCGAGAATTTTATTTTATGTTGCAATTGAATGTATTCATGTTATAAACGATTCATGGAAATTGTTTTCGTAAAGAATATGGTCGTTAAGAAAGGGTCAATAGATTATTTCGTGGTTAATGAATGAAAAATAGTTCTTGTAACAAGAAGAGGAGCCTAATTATCTTAAGGTGATTAGAAAGTCTCATTATTTAGAAATTAAATAAGTTCACATTGGAATGAAATGCTATCCAAGACGAATGAATCATTTGGTTGATAGACGCAAACAGATTTGGAGTAATAATGGTGTTAATACTTGTTTGATTTAATTAATATACTTCATTGTTTAGCAACATATGTCAATTTCATTATCGCTTTATGAAAACGTGTGTTTGGAATCAAAAGATTCGACTTGCTAACCAGAAATGATGGGAGGTACTCTTTATTTTAGAATTCAACCAATTAATATCAATAAGAGATGCAATTCATGATCGAGAATTCTATTTTTTGTTGCAATTGAATGAATTCATGTTATAGACGATTCATGGAAATTGTTTTCATAATGAATATAGTCGTTAAGAAAGAGTCAACATATAATTTCATCGTCAATGCATAAAAAATAGTTCTTTGTAACCAGAAAAGGAGCCTAATTATATTAAGGTGATTAGAAAGTCTCATTATTTAGTAATTAAATAAGTTCACATTGGCATGAAATGCTATCCAAGACGAATGACTCATTTGGCTGATGACGCATACAGATTTGGAGTAATAACGGTGTTAATACTTGTTTGATTTAATTAATATACTTCATTGTGTTGCAACATATGTCAATTTCGTTATGGCTTTATCAAAAAGTGTGCTTGGAATCAAATGATTCGACTTGCTAACCAGAAAATGATGGGAGGTACTCTTTATTTTAGAATTCAACCAATTAATATCAATAAGAGATGCAATTCATTCATCGAGAATTTTATTTTTTGTTGCAATTGAATGAATTCATGTTATAGACGATTCATGGAAAATTGTTTTCGTAAAGAATATGGTCGTTAAGAAAAGGGTCAATAGATTATTTCGTGGTTAATGAATGAAAAATAGTTCTTGTAACAAAGAAGAGGAGCCTAATTATCTTAAGGTGATTAGAAAGTCTCATTATTTAGAAATTAAATAAGTTCACATTGCATGAAATGCTATCCAAGACGAATGAATCATTTGGTTGATAGACGCAAACAGATTTGGAGTAATAATCGTGTTAATACTTGTTTGATTTAATTTAATATACTTCATTGTTTAGCAACATATGTCAATTTCATTATCGCTTTATCAAAAAGTGTGTTTGGAATCAAAAGATTCGACTTGCTAACCACAAATGATGGGAGGTACTCTTTATTTTAGAATACCACCAATTAATATCAATAAGAGATGCGATTGAAGAACGGGAATTTATTTTTTTGTTGCAATTGAATGACTTCATTATTATAAACGATTCATGGAAATTGTTTTCATAATGAATATAGTCATTAAGAAAGAGTCAAAATATAATTTCATGGTCAATTGATAAAAAAAAATAGTTCTTGTAACCAGAAGAGGAGCCTAATTATCTTAAGGTGATTAGAAAGTCTCATTATTTAGTAATTAAATAAGTTCACATTGGCATGAAATGCTATCCAAGACGAATGACTCATTTGGCTGATAGACACAAACACATTTGGAGTAATAATGGTGTTAATACTTGTTTGATTTAATCAATATACTTCATTGTTTAGCAACATATCTCAATTTCATTATCGCTTTATCAAAAAGTGTGTTTGGAATCAAAAGATTCGACTTGCTAACCACAAATGATGGGAGGTACTCTTTATTTTAGAATTCAACCAATTAAT
Source organism: Ceriops zippeliana (assembly GCA_037897445.1). Lineage (NCBI taxonomy): Eukaryota > Viridiplantae > Streptophyta > Magnoliopsida > Malpighiales > Rhizophoraceae > Ceriops > Ceriops zippeliana. Next base: position 1,079 of record JBAPLH010001934.1, on the reverse strand, counting down.
ATCAATAAGAAATGCAATTCAAGGTCAAGAACTTTATTGTTTCTTGCAATTGAATGAATTCATGTTATAGACGATTCATGGAAATTGTATTTGTAATGAATATGGTCGTTAAGATAGAGTCAATAGATTATTTCATGGTTAATGAATGAAAAAATAGTTCTTGTAACAAGAAGAGGAGATAATTATCTTAAGGTGATTAGAAAGTCTCATTATTTTAGTAATTTAAATAAGTTCACATTGGCATGAAATTCTATCCAAGATGAATGACTCATTTGGCTGATAGACGCAAACAGATTTGGAGTAATAATGGTGTTAATACTTGTTTTGATTTAATTAATATACTTCATTGTTTAGCAACATATGTCAATTTCATTATCGCTTTATCAAAAAGTGTGTTTTGGAATCAAAAGATTCGACTTGCTAACCACAAATGATGGGAGGTACTCTTTATTTTAGAATTCAACCAATTAATAGCAATAAGAGATGCAATTCATGATCGAGAATTCTATTTTTTGTTGCAATTTAATGAATTCATGTTATAGACGATTCATGGAAATTGTTTTCATAATGAATATAGTCGTTAAGAAAGAGTCAACATATAATTTCATCGTCAATGAATAAAAAATAGTTCTTGTAACCAGAAAAGGAGCCTAATTATCTTAAGGTGATTAGAAAGTCTCATTATTTAGTAATTAAATAAGTTCACATTGGCATGAAATGATATCCAAGATGAATGACTCATGTGGCTGATGGACGTATATAGATTTGGAGTAATAACGGTGTTGATACTTGTTTGATTTAATTAATATACTTCATTGTGTTGCAACATATGTCAATTTCGTTATGGCTTTATCAAAAAGTGTGTGCTTGAAATCAAATGATTCGACTTGCTAACCAGAAATGATGGGAGGTACTCTTTATTTTAGAATTCAACCAATTAATATCAATAAGAGATGCAATTCATGATCGAGAATTTTATTTTATGTTGCAATCGAATGTATTCATGTTATAAACGATTCATGGAAATTGTTTTCGTAAAGAATATGGTCGTTAAGAAAGGGTCAATAGATTATTTCGTG
>JBAPLH010001933.1:0-10604 GCA_037897445.1 Ceriops zippeliana | reverse complement strand
TTGTGTTTTGAATCAAAAGAGGAGGCTGCTAGCCAAAAATAATGGGAGGAACTCCTTATTTTTGGAATTCAAGAATTATAATATCAATATGAAAATGCAATTCAAAATCAAGGACTCCATTGTTTGTTAAAATTGAATGAATTCTATCTTATAGATGGTCTAGGGGCAATTTGTTGATAAATGAAATATAGTTATTAAGAAAAGAAACAAAAGTTAATTCCATGGTTTATTGCTTGAAAAAATAGTCATGGTAAAAACAAGAGAAGCCAAATTAACATTACGTGATTAGAATGTCTCATTATTTAGGAATTAAACCCAGTTAATATTTGTATTAAATGCAATCCATGATGAATGACACCTTTGGCAAATGGATTTAATTACATTTGGAGTTTTAATGGTGTATATACTTGTTTGATTCAATTAATATACTAGGTTGTTTAGCCACATGTGTTATATTTCATGATCAATGTATCAAAAAGTGTGTTTTGAATCAAAAGAGGAGGCTTGCTAGCCAAAAAGAATGGGAGGAACTCTTTATTTTTGAATTCAGCAATTAATATCAATAAGAAAAATGCAATTCAAAATCAAGGACTCCATTGTTTGTTAAATTGAATGAATTCATCTTATAGATGGTCTAGGGGTCGTATTTTTTTGATAATGAATATAGTTATTAAGAAAGAAACAAAAGTTAATTTCAAGGTTATTGCACGAAAAATAGTCCTGGTAATAACAAGAGGAGCCTAATTAACATGAGGTGATTAGAAATTCTCATTATTTAGAAATTAAACCAGTTAACATTTGTACGAAATGCAAATCATGGTGAATGACACCTTTAGGTGACGGATTTAAATAGATTTGGAGGTTTAATGCTGTATATACTTGTTTGATTCAATTAATATGCTAGGTTATTTAGCCACATGTGTTATATTTCATGATCAATGTATCAAAAAGTGTGTTTTGAATCAAAAGATGAGGCTCGCGAGCCAAAAATAATGGGAGGAACTCTTTATTTTTTTATTCAACAATTAATATCAATAAGAAATGCAATTCAAAATGAAGGACTCGATTATTTGTTAAATTGAATGAATTCATCTTATAGATGGTCTAGGGGCAATTTTTTCATAATGAATATAGTTATTAAGAAAGAATCAAAAGTTAATTCCAAGGTTATTGCTTGAAAAATAGTCATGGTAAAAACATGAGAAGCCTAATTAACATTAGGTGATGAGAATGTCTCATTATTTGGGAAATAAACCAGTGAATATTTGTATTAAATGCAATCTATGATGAATGATACCTTTGGCTGATGGATTTAATTAGATTTGGAGTTTTAATGGTGTATATACTTGTTTGATTCAATTAAAATACTAGGTTGTTTAGCCACATGTGTTATATTTCATGATCAATGTATGAAAAAGTGTGTTTTGAATCAAAAGAGGAGGCTTGCTAGCCAAAAATAATGGGAGGAACTCTTTATTTTTGAATTCAACAATTAATATCAATAAGAAATGCAATTCAAAATCAAGGACTCCACTATTTATTAAATTGAATGAATTCATCTTATAGATGGTCTAGGGCAATTTTTTGATAATGAATATAGTTATTAAGAAAGAAACAAAAGTTAATTTCAAGGTTATTGCACGAAAAATAGTCCTGGTAATAACAAGAGGAGCCTAATTAACATGAGGTGATTAGAAATTCTCATTATTTAGAAATTAAACCAGTTAACATTTGTACGAAATGCAAATCATGGTGAATGACACCTTTGGGTGACGGATTTAAATAGATTTGGAGTTTTAATGGTGTATATACTTGTTTGATTCAATTAATATACTAGGTTATTTAGCCACATGTGTTATATTTCATGATCAATGTATCGAAAAGTGTGTTTTGAATCAAAAGAGGAGGCTTGCTATCCAAAAATAGTGGGAGGAACTCTCTATTTTTGAATTCAACAATTAATATCAATAAGAAATGCAATTTAAAATGAAGGACTCCATTATTTGTTAAATTGAATGAATTCATCTTATAGATGGTCTAGGGGCAATTTTTTCATAATGAATATAGTTATTAAGAACGAATCAAAAGTTAATTCCAAGGTTATTGCTTGAAAAATAGTCATGGTAAAAACAAGGGAAGCCTAATTAACATTAGGTGATTAGAATGTCTCATTATTTAGGAATTAAACCAGTTAATATTTGTATTAAATGCCATCTATGATGAATGATACCTTTGGCTGATGGATTTAAATAGATTTGGAGTTTTAATGTTGTATATACTTGTTTGATTCAATTAATATACTAGGTTGTTTAGCCACATGTGTTATATATTTCATGATCAATCTATCAAAAAGTGTGTTTTGAATCAAAAGATGAGGCTTGCTAGCCAAAAATAATGGGAGGAACTCTCTATTTTTGAATTCAACAATTAATATCAATAAGAAATGCAATTCAAAATCAAGCACTCCGTTGTTTTTTAAATTAAATGAATACAACTCATAGATGGTCCAGGAGCAATTTTTTCATAATGAATATAGTTAATAAGAAAGAATCAAAAGATAATTCCAAGGTTATTGGTTGAAAAATAGTCATGGTAAAAACAAGAGAAGCCTAATTAACATTAGGTGATTAGAATATCTCATTATTTAGGAATTAAACCAGTTAATATTTGTATTAAATGCAATCCATGATGAATGACGCCTTTGGCTGATGGATTTAATTAGATTTGGAGTTTTAATGGTGTATATACTTGTTTGATTCAATGAAAATACTAGGTTGTTTAGCCACATGTGTTATATTTCTTGATCAATGTATCAAAAATTGTGTTTTGAATCAAAAGAGGAGGCTTGCTAGCCAAAAATAATGGGAGGAACTCTTTATTTTTGAATTCAAGAATTAATATCAATAAGAAATGCAATTCAAAATCAAGGACTCCATTGTTTGTTAAATTGAATGAATTCATCTTATAGATGGTCTAGGGGCAATTTTTTGATAATGAATATAGTTATTAAGAAAGAATCAAAAGTTAATTCCATGGTTATTGCTTGAAAAAATAGTCATGGTAAAAAACAAGAGAAGCCAAATTAACATTACGTGATTAGAATGTCTCATTATTTTAGGAAATTAAACCAGTTAATATTTGTATTAAATGCAATCCATGATGAATGACACCTTTGGCTAATGGATTTAATTACATTTGGAGTTTTAATGGTGTATATACTTGTTTGATTCAATTAATATACTAGGTTGTTTAGCCACATGTGTTATATTTCATGATCAATGTATCAAAAAGTGTGTTTTGAATCAAAAGAGGAGGCTTGCTAGCCAAAAATAATGGGAGGAACTCTTTATTTTTGAATTCAGCAATTAATATCAATAAGAAATGCAATTCAAAATCAAGGACTCCATTGTTTGTTAAATTGAATGAATTCATCTTATAGATGGTCTAGGGGTAATTTTTTGATAATGAATATAGTTATTAAGAAAGAAACAAAAGTTAATTTCAAGGTTATTGGACGAAAAATAGTCCTGGTAATAAGAAGAGGAGCCTAATTAACATGAGGTGATTAGAAATTCTCATTATTTAGAAATTAAATCAGTTAACATTTGTACGAAATGCAAATCATGGTGAATGACACCTTTGGGTGATGGATTTAAATAGATGTGGTGTTTTAATGGTGTATATACTTGTTTGATTCAATTAATATTCTTGGTTGTTTAGCCACATGTGTTATATTTCATGATCAATGTATCAAAAAGTGTGTTTTGAATCAAAAGAGGAGGCTTGCTAGCCAAAAATAATGGGAGGAACTCTCTATTTTTGAATTCAACAATTAATATCAATAAGAAATGTAATTCAAAATCAAGCCCTCCGTTGTTTTTTAAATTGAATCAATTCAACTCATAGATGGTCTAGGAGCAATTTTTTGATAATGAATATAGTTATTAGGAAAGAAACAAAAGTTAATTTCAAAGTTATTGCACGAAAAATAGTCCTAGTAATAACAAGAGGAGCCTAATTAACATGAGGTGATTAGAAATTCTCATTATTTAGAAATTAAACCAGTTAACATTTGTATGAAATGCAAATCATGGTGAATGACACCTTTGGGAGACAGATTTAAATAGATTTTGAGTTTTAATGGTGTATATACTTGTTTGATTCAATTAAAATACTAGGTTGTTTAGCCACATGTGTTATATTTCATGATCAATGTATCAAAAAGTGTGCTTTGAATCAAAAGAGGAGGCTTACTAGCCAAAAATAATGGGAGGAACTCTTTATTTTTGAATTCAAGAATTAATATCAATAAGAAATGCAATTCAAAATCAAGGACTCCATTATTTGTTAAATTGAATGAATTCATCTTATAGATGGTCTAGGGTCAATTTTTTGATAATGAATATAGTTATTAAGAAAGAATCAAAAGTTAATTCCATGGTTATTGCTTGAAAAATAGTCATGGTAAAAACAAGAGAAGCCAAATTAACATTACGTGATTAGAATGTCTCATTATTTAGGAATTAAACCAGTTAATATTTGTATTAAATGCAATCCATGATGAATGACACCTTTGGCTAATGGATTTAATTACATTTGGAGTTTTAATGGTGTATATACTTGTTTGATTCAATTAATATACTAGGTTGTTTAGCCACATGTGTTATATTTCATGATCAATGTATCAAAAAGTGTGTTTTGAATCAAAAGAGGAGGCTTGCTAGCCAAAAATAATGGGAGGAACTCTTTATTTTTGAATTCAACAATTAATATCAATAAGAAATGCAATTCAAAATCAAGGACTCCATTGTTTGTTAAATTGAATGAATTCATCTTATAGATGGTCTAGGGGTAATTTTTTGATAATGAATATAGTTATTAAGAAAGAAACAAAAGTTAATTTCAAGGTTATTGGACGAAAAATAGTCCTGGTAATAAGAAGAGGAGCCTAATTAACATGTGTTGATTAGAAATTCTCATTATTTAGAAATTAAACCAGTTAACATTTGTACGAAATGCAAATCATGGTGAATGACACCTTTGGGTGATGGATTTAAATAGATTTGGTGTTTTAATGGTGTATATACTTGTTTGATTCAATTAATATTCTTGGTTGTTTAGCCACATGTGTTATATTTCATGATCAATGTATCAAAAAGTGTGTTTTGAATCAAAAGAGGAGGCTTGCTAGCCAAAAATAATAGGAGGAACTCTCTATTTTTGAATTCAACAATTAATATCAATAAGAAATGCAATTCAAAATCAAGCCCTCCGTTGTTTTTTAAATTGAATCAATTCAACTCATAGATGGTCTAGGAGCAATTTTTTGATAATGAATATAGTTATTAGGAAAGAAACAAAAGTTAATTTCAAAGTTATTGCACAAAAAATAGTCCTAGTAATAACAAGAGGAGCCTAATTAACATGAGGTGATTAGAAATTCTCATTATTTAGAAATTAAACCAGTTAACATTTGTACGAAATGCAAATCATGGTGAATGACACCTTTGGGTGACAGATTTAAATAGATTTTGAGTTTTAATGGTGTATATACTTGTTTGATTCAATTAAAATACTAGGTTGTTTAGCCACATGTGTTATATTTCATGATCAATGTACCAAAAAGTGTGCTTTGAATCAAAAGAGGAGGCTTGCTAGCCAAAAATAATGGGAGGAACTCTCTATTTTTGAATTCAACAATTAATATCAATAAGACATGCAATTCAAAATCAAGCCCTCCGTAGTTTTTTAAATTGAATGAATTCAACTCATAGATGGTTTAGGAGCAATTTTTTGGTAATGAATATAGTTATTAAGAAAGAAACAAAAGTTAATTTCAAGGTTATTGCACGAAAAATAGTCCTGGGAATAACAAGAGGAGCCTAATTAACATGAGGTGATTAGAAATTCTCATTATTTAGAAATTCAACCAGTTAACATTTGTACGAAATGCAAATCATGGTGAATGACACCTTTGGGTGATGGATTTAAATAGATTTGGAGTTTTAATGGTGTATATACTTGTTTGATTCAATTAATATAATAGGTTATTTAGCCACATGTGTTATATTTCATGATCAATGTATCAAAAAGTGTGTTTTTAATCAAAAGAGGAGGCTTGCTAGCCAAAAATAGTGGGAGGAACTCTCTATTTTTGAATTCAACAATTAATATCAATAAGAAATGCAATTCAAAATGAAGGACTCCATTATTTGTTAAATTGAATGAATTCATCTTATATATGGTCTAGGGGCAATTTTTTCAGAATGAATATAGTTATTAAGAAAGAATCAATAGTTAATTCCATGGTTATTGCTTGAAAAATAGTCATGGTAAAAACAAGGGAAGCCTAATTAACATTAGGTGATGAGAATGTCTCATTATTTGGGAAATAAACCAGTGAATATTTGTATTAAATGCAATCTATGATGAATGATACCTTTGGCTGATGGATTTAAATAGATTTGGAGTTTTAATGGTGTATATACTTGTTTGATTCAATTAAAATACTAGGTTGTTTAGCCACATGTGTTATATTTCATGATCAATGTATGAAAAAGTGTGTTTTGAATCAAAAGAGGAGGCTTGCTAGCCAAAAATAATGGGAGGAACTCTTTATTTTTGAATTCAACAATTAATATCAATAAGAAATGCAATTCAAAATCAAGGACTCCATTGTTTTTTAAATTGAATGAATTCATCTTATAGATGGTCTAGGGCAATTTTTTTGATAATGAATATAGTTTATTAAGAAAGAAACAAAAGTTAATTTCAAGGTTATTGCACGAAAAATAGTCCTGGTAATAACAAGAGGAGCCTAATTAACATGAGGTGATTAGAAATTCTCATTATTTAGAAATTAAACCAGTTAACATTTGTACGAAATGCAAATCATGGTGAATGACACCTTTGGGGTGACGGATTTAAAATAGATTTGGAGTTTTAATGGTGTATATACTTGTTTGATTTCAATTAATATACTAGGTTATTTAGCCACATGTGTTATATTTCATGATCAATGTATCAAAAAGTGTGTTTTGAATCAAAAGATGAGGCTTGCTAGACAAAAATAATGGGAGGAACTCTCTATTTTTTCATTCAACAATTAATATCAATAAGAAATGCAATTCAAAATGAAGGACTCCATTATTTGTTAAATTGAATGAATTCATCTTATAGATGGTCTAGGGGCAATTTTTTCATAATGAATATAGTTATTAAGAAAGAATCAAAAGTTAATTCCAAGGTTATTGCTTGAAAAATAGTCATGGTAAAAACAAGAGTAGCCTAATTAACATTAGGTGATTAGAATGTCTCATTATTTAGGAATTAAACCAGTTAATATTTGTATTACATGAAATCCATGATGAATGACGCCTTTGGCTGATGGATTTAATTAGATTTGGAGTTTTAATGGTTTATATACTTGTTTGATTCAATTAAAACACTAGGTTGTTTAGCCACATGTGTTATATTTCATGATCAATGTATCAAAAATTGTGTTTTGAATCAAAAGAGGAGGCTTGCTAGCCAAAAATAATGGGAGGATCTCTTTTATTTTTGAATTCAACAATTAATATCAATAAGAAATGCAATTCAAAAATCAAGGACTCCATTGTTTGTTTAAATTGAATGAATTCATCTTATAGATGGTCTAGGGCAATTTTTTTGATAATGAATATAGTTTTATTAAGAAAGAAACAAAAGTTAATTTCAAGGTTATTGCACGAAAAATAGTCCTGGTAATAAGAAGAGGAGGCTAATTAACATGAGGTGATTAGAAATTCTCATTATTTAGAAATTAAACCAGTTAACATTTGTACGAAATGCAAAATCATGGTGAATGACACCTTTGGGTGACGGATTTAAAATAGATTTGGGAGTTTTAATGTTGTATATATACTTGTTTGATTCAATTAATATACTAGGTTATTTAGCGACATGTGTTATATTTCATGATCAATGTATCAATAAGTGTGTTTGGAATCAAAAGAGGAGGCTTGCTATCCTAAAATAGTGGGAGGAACTCTCTATTTTTGAATTCAACAATTAATATCAATAAGAAATGCAATTCAAAATGAAGGACTCCATTATTTGTTAAATTGAATGAATTCATCTTTTTTATAGATGGTCTAGGGGGCAATTTTTTTCATAATGAATATAGTTATTAAGAAAGAATCAAAAGTTAATTCCAAGGTTATTGCTTGAAAAATAGTCATGGTAAAAACAAGGGAAGCCTAATTAACATTAGGTGATTAGAATGTCTCATTATTTAGGAATTAAAACCAGTTAATATTTGTATTAAATGCAATCCATGATGAATGATACCTTTTGGCTGATGGATTTAAAATAGATTTGGAGTTTTAATGGTGTATATACTTGTTTGATTCAATTAATTATATTAGGTTATTTAGCCACATGTGTTATATTTTCATGATCAATGTATCAAAAAGTGTGTTTTTGAATCAAAAGAGGAGGCTTGCTAGCCAAAAATAATTGGAGGATCTCTCTATTTTTGAAATTCAATAATTAATATCAATAAGAAATGCAATTCAAAATCAAGGACTCCATTGTTTGTTAAATTGAATGAATTCATCTTATAGATGGTCTAGGGGGCATTTTTTTGATAATGAATTATAGTTATTAAGAAAGAAACAAAAGTTAATTCCAAGGTTATTGCTTGAAAAATAGTCATGGTAAAAACAAGGAGAAGCCTAATTAACATTAGACGTGATTAGAATGTCTCATTATTTAGGAAATTAAACCAGTTTAATATTTGTATTAAATGCAAATCCATGATGAATGACACACCTTTAAGCTGATAGATGATTTAAATAGATTTGGAGTTTTAATGGTGTATATACTTGTTTGATTCAATTAATATACTAGGTTGTTTAGCCACATGTGTTATATTTCATGATCAAATGTATCAAAAAGTGTGTTTTGAATCAAAAGAGGAGGCTTGCTAGCCAAAAATAATGGGAGGAACTCTTTATTTTTGAATTCAACAATTAATATCAATAAGAAATGCAATTCAAAATCAAGGACTCCATTATGTTTGTTTAATTGAATGAATTCATCTTATAGATGGTCTAGGGGGTAATTTTTTGATAATGAATATAGTTATTAAGAAAGAATCGAAAAGTTAATTTCAAGGTTATTGCACGAAAAATAGTCCTGGTAATAACAAGAGGAGCCTAATTAACATGAGGTGATTAGAAATTCTCATTATTTTAGAAATTAAAACCACAGTTAACATTTGTACGAAAATGCAAATCATGGTGAATGACACCTTTGGGGTGATATGGATTTAAAATAGATTTGGAGTTTTAATGGTGTATATACTTGTTTGTTTGATTCAATTAATATACTAGGTTTGTTTAGCCACATGTGTTATATTTCATGATCAATGTATCAAAAAGTGTGTTTTTGAATCAAAAGAGGAGGCTTGCGAGCCAAAAATAATGGGAGGAAACTCTCTATTTTTGAATTCAACAATTAATATCAATAAGAAAATGCAATTCAAAATCAAGGACTCCATTATTTGTTAAATTGAATGAATTCATCTTATAAGATGGTCTAGGGGCAATTTTTTCATAATGAATATAGTTATTAAAGAAAGAATCAAAAGTTAATTTCAAGGTTATTGCTTGAAAAATAGTCCTCATGGGGTAAAAACAAAGAGAAGCCTAATTAACATTAGGTGATTTGAAATTCTCATTATTTAGGAAGTAAAAACCAGTTTAATATTTGTATTAAATGCAAATCCATGATGAATGACACACCTTTGGCTGATGGATTTAATTAGATTTGGAGTTTTAATGGTTTATATACTTGTTTGATTCAATTAAAATACTAGGTTGTTTAGCCACATGTGTTATATTTCATGATCAATGTATCAAAAAAGTGTTGTTTTGAATCAAAAGAGGAGGCTTGCTAGCCAAAAATAATGGGGAGGATCTCTTTATTTTTGAATTCAACAATTATTATCAATAAGAAATGCAATTCAAAATCAAGGGACTCCATTGTTTGTTTAAATTGAATGAATTCATCTTATAGATGGTCTAGGGCAATTTTTTTTGATAATGAATATAGTTATTAGTACGAAATGCAAACCATGATGAATGACACCTTTGGATGACGGATTTTAAATAGAATTTGGAAGTTTTAATGGTGTATATACTTGTTTGATTCAATTAATATACTAGGTTATTTTAGCCACATGTGTTATATTTCATGATCAATGTATCAAAAAAAGTCGTGTTTTGAATCAAAAGAGGAGGCTTGCTAGCCTAAAAATAGTGGGAGGAAACTTCTTTATTTTTGAATTCATACAATTAATATCAATAAGAAATGCAATTCAAAATGAAGGACTCCATCTATTTGTTCAAATTGAATGAATTCATCTTTATAGATGGTCCAGGGGCAATTTTTTCATAATGAATATTGTTATTAAGAAAAGAATCAAAAACGTTAATTCCAAGTGTTATTGCTTGGAAAAATTAGTCATGGTTAAAAACAACGGCGAGCCTAATTACATCTAGGTGATTAGAATGTCTCATTATTTATGAGTAATTAACACCAGTTAATATAGGTAATTAAAT
>JBAPLH010001932.1:0-71337 GCA_037897445.1 Ceriops zippeliana | reverse complement strand
TAAATGGTTGAATTCCAAAATAAAGTGTCCCTCATTTCTGGTTAGCAAGGATCATGTTTTGGTTACAAACACACTTTCTGATAGAGTTATCATGAAATTCACACTTGTATCTAAACTACCTAGTATATATGAATAAAATCTAACAACTCTACACCAAAATAAAACTCTAAATGTGTTTACTTCCATCAACCAAAAGAAGTAATTGATCATGGTTTGCATTTTATACTAATGTTTAAATGTTATAATTCCTAAATAATAAGACTTTCAAATCGCTTGAACTTAATTACGCCGATCCTTTTTGTTCAAAAGATTATTTTTCATTAAAAAAGACCATGATACTATCTTTTGGGTCTTTCTTAAAAACAGTATATTCATTGTAAAAACAAAGTCCATGAACCATTTGGACCATGAATTTAATCAATTCCAACAAACAATGGAGTCCTTGATCGTGATTTGTATTTCTTATTGATATTATTTGGTTGAATTCCAAAAATAAAGTGTCCCTCCCATCATTTCTGGTTAGCAAGGATCATGTTTTTGTTACAAACACACACTTTTTGATACAGTAATCATGAAATTAACACTTGCATCTAAACTACCTAGTATATGAATTAAAAACAAACAAGTCTACACCAAAATAAAACTCTAAATGTGTTTACTTCCATCAACCAAAGAAGTCATTGATCATGGTTTTGCATTTCATACTAATGTTAAATGTTATAATTGCTAAATAATAAGACTTTCAAATCGCTTGAAGTTAATTAGGCCGATCCTTTTGTTCAAAAGATTATTTTTCATTAAAAAAAGACCATGATACTATCTTTTGGGTCTTTCTTAAAGACTATATTCATTGTAAAAACAAAGTCCATGAACCATTTAGACCATGAATTTAATCAATTCCAACAAACAATGGAGTCCTTGATCGTGATTTGTATTTCTTTATTGATATTAATATTTGGTTGAATTCCAAAATAAAGTGTCCCTCCCATCATTTCTGGTTAGCAAGGATCATGTTTTGGTTACAAACACACTTTTTGATAGAGTAATCATGAAATTCACACTTGTATCTAAACTACCTAGTATATGAATAAAATCAAACAAGTCTACACCAAAATAAAACTCTAAATGTGTTTACTTCCCATCAACCAAAGAAGTCATTGATCATGGTTTGCATTTTATACTAATGTTAAATGTTATAATTCCTAAATAATAAGACTTCCAAATCGCTTGAAGTTAATTAGGCCGATCCTTTTGTTCAAAAAGATTATTTTTCATTAAAAAAGACCATGATACTATCTTTTGGGTCTTTCTTAAACAGTATATTAATTGTAAAAACAAAGTCCATGAACCATTTGGACCATGAATTTAATCAATTCCAACAAACAATGGAGTCCTTGATCGTGATTTGTATTTCTTATTGATATTATTTGGTTGAATTCCAAAATAAAGTGTCCCTCCCATCATTTCTGGTTAGCAAGGATCATGTTTTTGTTACAAACACATTTTTTGATACAGTAATCATGAAATTAACACTTGCATCTAAACTACCTAGTATATGAATTAAAACAAACAAGTCTACACCAAAATAAAACTCTAAATGTGTTTACTTCCATCAACCAAAGAAGTCATTGATCATGGTTTGTATTTCATACTAATGTTAAATGTTATAATTGCTAAATAATAAGACTTTCAAATCGCTTGAAGTTAATTAGGCCGATCCTTTTGTTCAAAAGATTATTTTTCATTAAAAGACCATGATACTATCTTTTGGGTCTTTCTTAAACAGTATATTCATTGTAAAAACAAAGTCCATGAAACCATTTAGACCATGAATTTAATCAATTCCAACAAACAATAGTGTCTTTGATCGTGATTTGTATTTTTCTTCCTGATTTAAAAATAAATGGTTGAATTCCAAAATAAAGTGTCCCTCCCATCATTTCTGGTTAGCAAGGATCATGTTTTGGTTTACAAACACACACTTTTTGATAGAGTTATCATGAAATTCACACTTGTATCTAAACTACCTAGTATATGAATAAAATCTAACAACTCTACACCAAAATAAAACTCTAAATGTGTTTACTTCCATCAACCAAAGAAGTAATTGATCATGGTTTGCATTTTATACTAATGTTAAATGTTATAATTCCTAAATAATAAGACTTTCAAATCGCTTGAAGAAAGCTAATTAGGCCGATCCTTTTGTTCAAAAGATTATTTTTCATTAAAAAAAGACCATGATACTATCTTTTGGGTCTTTCTTAAACAGTATATTCATTGTAAAAACAAAGTCCATGAACCATTTGGACCATGAATTTAATCAATTCCAACAAACAATGGAGTCCTTGATCGTGATTTGTATTTCTTATTGATATTATTTGGTTGAAATTCCAAAATACAGTGTCCCTCCCATCATTTCTGGTTAGTAAGGATCATGTTTTTGTTACAAACACATTTTTTGATACAGTAATCATGAAATTAACACTTGCATCTAAACTACCTAGTATATGAATTAAAACAAACAAGTCTACACCAAAATAAAACTCTAAATGTGTTTACTTCCATCAACCAAAGAAGTCATTGATCATGGTTTGTATTTCATACTAATGTTAAATGTTATAATTCCTAAATAATAAGACTTTCAAATCGCTTGAAGTTAATTAGGCCGATCCTTTTGTTCAAAAGATTATTTTTCATTAAAAAAGACCATGATACTATCTTTTGGGTCTTTCTTAAACAGTATATTCATTGTAAAAACAAAGTCCATGAACCATTTAGACCATGAATTTAATCAATTCCAACAAACAATAGTGTCCTTGATCGTGATTTGTATTTCTTCCTGATTTAAAAATAAATGGTTGAATTCCAAAATAAAGTGTCCCTCCCATCATTTCTGGTTAGCAAGGATCATGTTTTGGTTACAAACACACTTTCTGATAGAGTTATCATGAAATTCACACTTGTATCTAAACTACCTAGTATATGAATAAAATCTAACAAGTCTACACCAAAATAAAACTCTAAATGTGTTTACTTCCATCAACCAAAGAAGTAATTGATCATGGTTTGCATTTTATACTAATGTTAAATGTTATAATTCCTAAATAATAAGACTTTCAAATCGCTTGAACTTAATTAGGCCGATCCTTTTGTTCAAAAGATTATTTTTCCTTAAAAAAGACCATGATACTATCTTTTGGGTCTTTCTTAAACAGTATATTAATTGTAAAAACAAAGTCCATGAACCATTTGGACCATGAATTTAATCAATTCCAACAAACAATGGAGTCCTTGATCGTGATTTGTATTTCTTATTGATATTATTTGGTTGAATTCCAAAATACAGTGTCCCTCCCATCATTTCTGGTTAGTAAGGATCATGTTTTTGTTACAAACACATTTTTTGATACAGTAATCATGAAATTAACACTTGCATCTAAACTACCTAGTATATGAATTAAAACAAACAAGTCTACACCAAAATAAAACTCTAAATGTGTTTACTTCCATCAACCAAAGAAGTCATTGATCATGGTTTGTATTTCATACTAATGTTAAATGTTATATTTGCTAAATAATAAGACTTTCAAATCGCTTGAAGCTAATTACGCCGATCCTTTTGTTCAAAAGATTATTTTTCATTAAAAGACCATGATACTATCCTTTGGGTCTTTCTTAAACAGTATATTCATTGTAAAAACAAAGTCCATGAACCATTTGGACCATGAATTTAATCAATTCCAACAAACAATGGAGTCCTTGATCGTGATTTGTATTTCTTACTGATTCCAAAATAAATGGTTGAATTCCAAAATAAAGTGTCCCTCCCATCATTTCTGGTTAGCAAGGATCATGTTTTTGTTACAAACACACTTTCTGATAGAGTTATCATGAAATTCACACTTGTATTTAAACTACCTAGTATATGAATAAAATCTAACAAGTCTACACCAAAATAAAACTCTAAATGTGTTTACTTCCATCAACCAAAGAAGTCATTGATCATGGTTTGCATTTCATACTAATGTTAAATGTTATAATTCCTAAATAATAAGACTTTCAAATCGCTTGAAGTTAATTACGCCGATCCTTTTGTTCAAAAGATTATTTTTCATTAAAAAAGACCATGATACTATCTTTTGGGTCTTTCTTAAAGGGTATATTCATTGTAAAAATAAAGTCCATGAACCATTTAGACCACGAATTTAATCAATTGCAATAAACAATGGAGCCCTTGATCGTGACTTGTATTTCTTATTGATATTATTTGGTTGAATTCAAAAATAAAGTCTCCCTCCCATCATTTCTGGTTAGCAACGATCATCTTTTGGTTACAAACACACTTTTTGATACAGTAATAATGAAATTAACACTTGCATCTAAACTACCTAGTATATGAATAAAAACAAACAAGTCTACACCAAAATAAAACTCTAAATGTGTTTACTTCCATCAACCAAAGAAGTCATTGATCATGGTTTGCATTTGTTACTAATGCTAAAATGTTATAATTCCTAAATAATAAGACTTTCACATCGCTTGAAGCTAATTACGCCGATCCTTTTGTTTAAAAGATTATTTTTCATTAAAAAAGACCTTGATACTATCTTTTGGGTCTTTATTAAACAGTATATTCATTGTAAAAACAAAGTCCATGAACCATTTAGACCATGAATTTAATCAATTCCAACAAACAATGGTGTCCTTGATCGTGATTTGTATTTCTTATTGATATTATTTGGTTGAATTCCAAAATAAAGTGTCCCTCCCATCATTTCTGGTTAGCAAGGATCATCTTTTGGTTACAAACACACATTTTGATACAGTAATCATAAAAGTAACACTTGCATCTAAACTATCTATTATATGAATTAAAACAAATAAGACTACACCAAAATAAAATTCTAAATGTGTTTACTTCCATCAACCAAAGAAGTCATTGATCATGGTTTGCATTTCATACTAATGTTAAATGTTATAATTCCTAAATAATCAGACTTTCAAATCGCTTGAAGTTAATTAGGCCGATCCTTTTGTTCAAAAGATTATTTTTCATTAAAAAAGACCATGATACTATCTTTTGGGTCTTTCTTAAACAGTATATTCATTGTAAAAACAAAGTCCATGAACCATTTGGACCATGAATTTAATCAATTACAATAAACAATGGAGTCCTTGATCGTGATTTGTATTTCTTATTTATATTATTTGGTTGAATTCCAAAATAAAGGGTCCCTCCCATCATTTCTGGTTAGCAAGGATCATCTTTTGGTTACAAACACACTTTTTGATACAGTAATCATGAAATTAACACTTTCATCTAAACTACCTAGTATATGAATTAAAACAAAGAAGTCTACACCAAAATAAAACTCTAAATGTGTTTACTTCCATCAACCAAAGAAGTCATTGATCATGGTTTGCATTTCATACTAATGTTAAATGTTATAATTCCTAAATAATAAGACTTTCAAAATAAAATTCTAAATGTGTTTACTTCCATCAACCAAAGAAGTCATTGATTTGCATTTCATACTAATGTTAAATGTTATAATTCCTAAATAATAAGACTTTCAAATCGCTTCAAGTGAATTACGCCGATCCTTTTGTTCAAAAGATTATTTTTCATTAAAAATGACCATGATACTATCTTTTGGGTCTTTCTTAAACAGTATATTCATTGTAAAAACAAAAGTCCATGAACCATTTGGACAATGAATTTAATCAATTCCAACAAACAATAGTGTCCTTGATCGTGATTTGTATTTCTTATTGATATTATTTGGTTGAATTCCAAAATAAAGTGTCCCCCTCCCATTATTTCTGGTTAGCAAGGATCATCTTTTGGTTACAAACACACACTTTTTGATACAGTAATCATGAAATTAACACTTGCATCTAAACTATCTATTATATGAATTCAAACAAAAACAAGTCTACACCAAAAATAAAATTCTAAATGTGTTTTACTTCAATCAACCAAAGAAGTCATTGATCATGGTTTGCATTTCATACTAATGTTAAATGTTATAATTGCTAAATAAGAAGACTTTCAAATCGCTTGAATTTAATTAGGCCGATCCTTTTGTTCAAAAGATTATTTTTCATTAAAAGACCATGATACTATCTTTTGGGTCTTTCTTAAACAGTATATTCATTGTAAAAACAAAGTCCATGAACCATTTGGACCATGAATTTAATCAATTCCAACAAACAATGGAGTCCTTGATCGTGATTTGTTTTCCTTATTTATATTAATTGGTTGAATTCCAAAATAAAGTGTCCCTCCCATCATTTCTGGTTAGCAAGGATCATCTTTTGGTTACATACACATTTTTTGATACAGTAATCATGAAATTAACACTTGCATCTAAACTACCTAGTATATGAAATAAAACAAACAAGTCTACACCCAAAATAAAACTCTAAATGTGTTTACTTCCATCAACCAAAGAAGTCATTGATCATGGTTTGCATTTCATACTAATGTTAAATGTTATAATTCCTAAATAATAAGACTTTCAAATCGCTTAAAAGCTAATTACGCCGATCCTTTTGTTCAAAAGATTATTTTTCATTAAAAGAAAACCATGATACTATCTTTTGGGTCTTTCTTAAACAGTATATTCATTGTAAAAACAAAGTCCATGAACTATTTGGACCATGAATTTAATCAATTCCAACAAACAATGGAGTCCTTGATCGTGATTTGTATTTCTTATTGATATATTATTTGGTTGAATTCCAAAATAAAGTGTCCCTCCCATCATTTCTGGTTAGCAAGGATCATCTTTTGGTTACAAACACATTTTTTGATACAGTAATCATGAAATTAACACTTGCATCTAAACTACCTAGTATATGAATTGAAACAAACAAGTCTACACCAAAATAAAACTCTGAATGTGTGTTTACTTCCATCAACCAAAGAAGTCATTGATCATGGTTTGCATTTCATACTAATGTTAAATGTTATAATTCCTAAATAATAAGACTTTCAAAATAAAATTCTAAATGTGTTTACTTCCATCAAGCAAAGAAGTCATTGATTTCCATTTCATACTAATGTTAAATGTTATAATTCCTAAATAATAAGACTTTCAAATCGCTTGAAGTTAATTACGCCGATCCTTTTGTTCAAAAGATTTTTTTTCATTAAAAAATGACCATGATACTATTTTTTGGGTCTTTCTTAAAGAGTATATTCATTGTAAAAATAAAGTCCATGAACCATTTAGACCATGAATTTAATCAATTCCAACAAACAATGGAGTCCTTGATCGTGATTTTTTTTTTTATTGATATTAATTGCTTGAATTCCAAAATAAAGTGTCCCTCCCATCATTTCTGGTTAGCAAGGATCATCTTTTGGTTACAAACACATTTTTTTGATACAGTAATCATGAAATTAACACTTGCATCTAAACTACCTAGCATATGAATTAAAACAAACAAGTCTACACCAAAATAAAACTCTAAATGTGTTAATTTCCATCAACGAAAGATGTCATTGATCATGGTTTGCATTTCATACTAATGTTAAATGTTATAATTCCTAAATAATAAGACTTTCAAATCGCTTGAAGCTAATTACGCCGATCCTTTTGTTCAAAAGATTATTTTTCATTAAAAGAAGACCATGATACTATCTTTTGGGTCTTTCTTAAACAGTATATTCATTGTAAAAACAAAGTCCATCAACCATTTAGACCATGAATTTAATCAATTCCAACAAACAATAGTGTCCTTGATCGTGATTTGTATTTCTTACTGATTCCAAAATAAATGGTTGAATTCCAAAATAAAGTGTCCCTCCCATCATTTCTGGTTAGCAAGGATCATGTTTTGGTTACAAACACACTTTCTGATAGAGTTATCATGAAATTCACACTTGTATCTAAACTACCTAGTATATGAATTAAAACAAACAAGTCTACACCAAAATAAAACTCTAAATGTGTTTACTTCCATCAACCAAAGAAGTCATTGATCATGGTTTGCATTTCATACTAATGTTAAATGTTATAATTCCTAAATAATAAGACTTTCAAATCGCTTAAAGCGAATTACGCCGATCCTTTTGTTCAAAAGATTATTTTTCATTAAAAAAGACCATGATACTATCTTTTGGGTCTTTCTTAAACAGTATATTCATTGTAAAAACAAAGTCCATCAACCATTTAGACCATGAATTTAATCAATTCCAACAAACAATAGTTTCCTTCATCGTGATTTGTATTTCTTATTGATTCCATAAATATAAATGGTTGAATTCCAAAATAAAGTGTCCCTCCCATCATTTCTGGTTAGCAAGGATCATGTTTTGGTTACAAACACACTTTTTGATAGAGTTATCATGAAATTCACACTTGTATCTAAACTACCTAGTATATGAATAAAATCTAACAAGTCTACACCCAAAATAAAACTCTAAATGTGTTTACTTCCATCAACCAAAGAAGTCATTGATCATGGTTTGCATTTCATACTAATGTTAAATGTTATAATTCCTAAATAATAAGACTTTCAAATCGCTTGAAGTTAATTACGCCGATCCTTTTGTTCAAAAGATTATTTTTCATTAAAAAAGACCATGATACTATCTTTTGGGTCTTTCCTAAACAGTATATTCAGTATAAAAACAAAGTCCATGAACCATTTAGACCATGAATTTAATCAATTCCAATAAACAATGGAGTTCTTGATTGTGATTTGTTTTTCTTATTTATATTAATTGGTTGAAATCCAAAATAAAGTGTCCCTCCTATCATTTCTGGTTAACAAGGATCTTCTTCTGGTTACAAACACATTTTTTGATATAGTAATCATCAAATTAACACTTGCATCTAAACTACCTAGTATATGAATTAAATGAAACAAGTCTACACCAAAATAAAACTCTGAATGTGTTTACTTCCATCAACCAAAGAATAACACAAAAGATGGTATCATGGTCTTTGAATGAAAAATAATCTTTTGAACAAATGGTTCGGCGTAATTAGCTTCAAGCGAATTGAAAGTCTTATTATTTAGGAATTATAACATTTAACATTAGTATGAAATGCAAACCATGATCAATGACTTCTTGGGTTGATGGAAGTAAACGCATTTAGTGTTCTATTTTGGTGTAGACTTGTGAGTTTCTATTCATATACTAGGTAGTTTAGATACAAGTGTTAATTTCATGATTACTGTAGCAAAAAGTGTGTTTGTAACCAAACGATGATCCTTGCTAACCAGAAATGATGGGAGGGACACTTTATTTTGGAATTCAACCAAGTAATATCAATACGAAATACAAATCACGATCAAGGACTTCATTGTTTGTTGGAATTGATTAAATTCATGGTCTAAAAGGACTTTGTTTTTACATGGAATATACACTTTAAGAAAGACCCAAAAGATACTATCATGGTCTTTTGTAATGAAAAATAATCTTTTGAAGTAATTAACTTCAAGTGAATTGAAAGTCTTATTATTTAGGAATTATAACATTTAATATTAGCATGAGATGCAAACCATGATCAATGACTTCAGTGGTGGAAGGAAGTAAACACATTTAGAGTTTTATTTTGGTGTAGACTTGTTAGTTTTTATTCATATACATGGTAGTTTAGATATAAGTGTTAATTTCATGATTACTGTATCAAAAAGTGTGTTTGTAACCAAAAGATGATCCTTGCTAAGCAAAAATGATGGGAGGGACACTTTATTTTGGAATTCAACCAATTAATATCAATAAGAAATACAAATCACGATCATGGACTCCATTGTTTGTTGGAATTGATTAAATTCATGGTCCAAATAGTTCATGGACTTTGTTTTTACAATGAATATATTCGTTAAGAATGACACAAAAGATAGTATCATGGTCTTTTAATGAAAAATAATCTTTTGAACAAATGGTTCGGCGTAATTAGCTTCAAGCGAATTGAAAGTCTTATTATTTAGGAATTATAACATTTAACATTAGTATGAAATGCAAACCATGATCAATGACTTCTTGGGTTGATGGAAGTAAACACATTTAGAATTTTATTTTGGTGTAGACTTGTTAGTTTTTATTCATATACTAGGTTGTTTAGCTACACGTGTTAATTTGATGATTACTGTATCAAAAAGTGTGTTTATAACCAAAAGATGATCCATGCTAACCAGAAATGATGGGAGGAACACTTTATTTTGGAATTCAACCAAGTAATATCAATAAGAAATACAAATCACGATCAAGGACTCCATTGTTTGTTGCAATTGATTAAATTCATGGTCTAAATGGTTCATGGACTTTGTTTTTACAATGAATATATTCGTTAAGAATGACACAAAAGATAGTATCATGGTCTTTTAATGAAAAATAATCTTTTGAACAAATGGTTTGGCGTAATTAGCTTCAAGCGAATTGAAAGTCTTATTATTTAGGAATTATAACATTTAACATTAGTTTGAGATGCAAACCATGATCAATGACTTCATTGGAGGAAGGAAGTAAATGAATTGAGTGTTCTATTGGAGTGGAGACTTATTAGTTTGTATTCATATACTAGGTTGTTTGGCTACACGTGTTAATTTCATGATTACTGTATCAAAAAGTGTGTTTGTAACTAAAAGATGATCCTTGCTAACCAGAAATGATGGGAGGAACACTTTATTTTGGAATTCAACCAATTAATATAAATAAGAAATAAAAATCACGATCAAGGACTCCATTGTTTCTTGGAATTGATTAAATTCATGGTCTAAATGGATCATGGACTTTGTTTTTACAATGAATATACTGTTTAAGAAAGACCCAAAGGATAGTATCATGGTCTTTTAATGAAAAATAATCTTTTAAACAAAAGGATCGGCGTAATTAGCTTGAAGCGATTTGAAAGTCTTTTTATTTAGGAATTATAACATTTAACATTAGTATGAAATGCAAACCATGATCAATGACTTCTTTGGTTGATGGAAGTAAACACATTCAGAGTTTTATTTTGGTGTAGACTTGGTTGTTTTAATTCATATACTAGGTAGTTTAGAGGCAAGTGTTAATTTCATGATTACTGTATCAAACAATGTGTTTGTAACCAAAAGATGACCCTTGCTAACCAGAAATGATGGGAGGGACACTTTATTTTGGAATTCAACCAAATAATATCAATAAGAAATACAAATCACGATCAACGACACCATTGTTTGTTGGAATTGATTAAATTCATGGTCCAAATAGTTAATGGACTTTGTTTTTACAATGAATATACTGTTTAAGAAAGACCCAAAAGATAGTATCATGGTCTTTTTATGAAAAATAATCTTTTGAACAAAAGGATCGGCGTAATTAGCTTAAAGCGATTTGAAAGTCTTATTATTTAGGAATTATAACATTTAACATTAGTATTGAAATGCAAACCATGATCAATGACTTCTTTGGTTGATGGAAGGAAGTAAACACATTTAGAGTTTTTATTTTGGTGTAGACTTGTTTGTTTTAATTCATATACTAGGTAGTTTAGCTACAAGTGTTAATTTGATGATTACTGTATCAAAAAGTGTGTTTTGTAACCAAAAGATGATCCTTGCTAATCAGAAATGATGGGAGGGACACTTCATTTTGGAATTCAACCAATCAATATCAATAAGAAATACAAATCATGATCAAGGACTCCATTGTTTGTTGGAATTGATTAAATTCATGGTCTAAATGGTTCATAGACTTTGTTTTTACATGGAATATACTCTTTAAGAAAGACCTAAAAGATAGTATCATGGTCTTTTTTAATGAAAAAATAATCTTTTGAACAAAAGGATCGGCGTAATATATTTCAAGCAAATTGAAAGTCTTATTATTTAGGGATTATAACATTTAACATTAGTATGAAATGCAAACCATGATCAATGACTTCTTTGGTTGATGGAAGTAAACACATCTAGAGTTTTATTTTGGTGTAGACTTGTTTGTTTTTATTCATATACTAGGTAGTTTAGATACAAGTGTTAATTTCATGATTACTGTATCAAAAAGTGTGTTTGTAACCAAAAGATGATCCTTGCTAACCAGAAATGATGGGAGGGACACTTTATTTTGGAATTCAACCAATTAATATCAATAAGAAATAAAAATCACGATCAAGGACTCCATTGTTTGTTGGAATTGATTAAATTCATGGTCTAAATGGTTCATGGACTTTGTTTTTACAATGAATATATTTGTTAAGAAAAGACACAAAAGATAGTATCATGGTCTTTTAATGAAAAATAATCTTTTGAACAAAAGGATCGGCGTAATTAGCTTCAAGCGAATTGAAAGTCTTATTATTTAGGAATTATAACATTTAACATTAGTATGAAATGCAAACCATGATCAATGACTTCTTTGGTTGATGGAAGTAAACACATTTAGAGTTTTATTTTGGTGTAGACTTGTTAGTTTTTATTCATATACTAGGTAGTTTAGATACAAGTGTTAATTTCATGATTACTGTATCAAAAAGTGTGTTTGTAACCAAAAGATGATCCTTGCTAACCAGAAATGATGGGAGGGACACTTTATTTTGGAATTCAACCAAGTAATATCAATAAGAAATACAAATCACGATCAAGGACTCCATTGTTTGTTGGAATTGATTAAATTCATGGTCTAAATGGTTCATGGACTTTGTTTTTACAATGAATATACTCTTTAAGAAAGACCCAAAAGATAGTATCATGGTCTTTTGTAATGAAAAATAATCTTTTGAAGTATTAACTTCAAGCCAATTGAAAGTCTTATTATTTAGGAATTATAACATTTAACATTAGTATGAAATGCAAACCATGATCAATGACTTCTTGGGTTGATGGAAGTAAACACATTTAGAATTTTATTTTGGTGTAGACTTGTTAGTTTTTATTCATATACTAGGTTGTTTAGCTACACGTGTGAATTTGATGATTACTGTATCAAAAAGTGTGTTTATAACCAAAAGATGATCCTTGCTAACCAGAAATGATGGGAGGAACACTTTATTTTGGAATTCAACCAATTAATATCAATAAGAAATAAAAATCACGATCAAGGACTCCATTGTTTGTTGGAATTGATTAAATTCATGGTCTAAATGGTTCATGGACTTTGTTTTTACAATGAATATACTCTTTAAGAAAGACCCAAAAGATAGTATCATGGTCTTTTTTAATGAAAAATAATCTTTTGAAGAAAAGGATCGACATAATTTGCTGCAAGCGAATTGAAAGTCTTATTATTTAGGAATTATAACATTTAACATTAGTATGAAATGCAAACCATGATCAATGACTTCTTTGGTTGATGGAAGTAAACACATTTAGAGTTTTATTTTGGTGTAGACTTGTTTGTTTTAATTCATATACTAGGTAGTTTAGATACAAGTGTTAATTTCATGATTACTGTATCAAAAAGTGTGTTTGTAACCAAAAGATGATCCTTGCTAACCAGAAATGATGGGAGGGACACTTTATTTTGGAATTCAACCAATTAATATAAATAAGAAATAAAAATCACGATCAAGGACTCCATTGTTTGTTGGAATTGATTAAATTCATGGTCTAAATGGTTCATGGACTTTGTTTTTACAATGAATATACTCTTTAAGAAAGACCCAAAAGATAGTATCATGGTCTTTTTTAATGAAAAATAATCTTTTGAACAAAAAGATCCACGTAATTAGCTTCAAGCGAAATTGAAAGTCTTTATTATTTAGGAATTATAACATTTAAACATTAGTATGAGAATGCAAACCATGATCAATGACTTCTTTGGTTGATGGAAGTAAACACATTTAGAGTTTTATTTTGGTGTAGACTTGTTTGTTTTTATTCATATACTAGGTAGTGTAGCTACACGTGTTAATTTGATGATTACTGTATCAAAAAGTATGTTTATAACCAAAAGATGATCCTTGCTAACCAGAAATGATGGGAGGGACACTTTATTTTGGAATTCAACCAATTAATATCAATAAGAAATACAAATCACGATCAAGGACTCCATTGTTTGTTGGAATTGATTAAATTCATGGTCTAAATGGTTCATGGACTTTGTTTTTTTACAATGAATATACTCTTTAAGAAAGACCCAAAAAGATAGTATCATGGTCTTTTTTAATGAAAAATAATCTTTTGAACAAAAGGATCGGCGTAATTAGCTTCAAGCGATTTGAAAGTCTTATTATTTAGGAATTATAACATTTAACATTAGTATGAAATGCAAACCATGATCAATGACTTCTTTGGTTGATGGAAGTAAACACATTTAGAGTTTTATTTTGGTGTAGACTTGTTTGTTTTAATTCATATACTAGGTAGTTTAGATGCAAGTGTTAATTTCATGATTACTGTATCAAAAAATGTGTTTGTAACCAAAAGATGATCCTTGCTAACCAGAAATGATGGGAGGGACACTTTATTTTGGAATTCAACCAATTAATATCAATAAGAAAAACAAATCACGATCAAGGACTCCATTGTTTGTTGGAATTGATTAAATTCATGGTCCAAATGGTTCATGGACTTTGTTTTTACAATGAATATACTCTTTAAGAAAGACCCAAAAGATAGTATCATGGTCTTTTTTAATGAAAAATAATCTTTTGAACAAAAGGATCGGCGTAATTAACTTCAAGCGATTTGAAAGTCTTATTATTTAGGAATTATAACATTTAACATTAGTATGAAATGCAAACCATGATCAATGACTTCTTTGGTTGATGGAAGTAAACACATTTAGAGTTTTATTTTGGTGTAGACTTGTTTGTTTTAATTCATATACTAGGTAGTTTAGATGCAAGTGTTAATTTCATGATTACTGTATCAAAAAGTGTGTTTGTAACCAAAAGATGATCCTTGCTAACCAGAAATGATGGGAGGGACACTTTATTTTGGAATTCAACCAATTAATATCAATAAGAAATACAAATCACGATCAAGGACTCCATTGTTTGTTGGAATTGATTAAATTCATGGTCCAAATGGTTCATGGACTTTGTTTTTACAATGAATATACTGTTTAAGAAAGACCCAAAAGATAGTATCATGGTCTTTTAATGAAAAATAATCTTTTGAACAAAAGGATCGGCGTAATTAGCTTCAAGCGATTTGAAAGTCTTATTATTTAGGAATTATAACATTTAACATTAGTATGAAATGCAAACCATGATCAATGACTTCTTTGGTTGATGGAAGTAAACACATTTAGAGTTTTATTTTGGTGTAGACTTGTTTGTTTTAATTCATATACTAGGTAGTTTAGATGCAAGTGTTAATTTCATGATTACTGTATCAAAAAATGTGTTTGTAACCAAAAACATGATCCTTGCTAACCAGAAATGATGGGAGGGACACTTTATTTTGGAATTCAACCAAATAATATATCAATAAGAAATACAAATCACGATCAAGGACTCCATTGTTTGTTGGAATTGATTAAATTCATGGTCCAAATGGTTCATGGACTTTGTTTTTACAATGAATATACTGTTTAAGAAAGACCCAAAAGATAGTATCATGGTCTTTTTTTTTTATGAAAAATAATCTTTTGAACAAAAGGATCGGCGTAATTAGCTTCAAGCGATTTGAAAGTCTTATTATTTAGGAATTATAACATTTAACATTAGTATGAAATGCAAACCATGATCAATGACTTCTTTGGTTGATGGAAGTAAACACATTTAGAGTTTTATTTTGGTGTAGACTTGTTTGTTTTAATTCATATACTAGGTAGTTTAGATGCAAGTGTTAATTTCATGATTACTGTATCAAAAAAGTGTGTTTTGTAACCAAAAGATGATCCTTGCTAACCAGAAATGATGGGAGGGACACTTTATTTTGGAATTCAACCAAATAATATCAATAAGAAATACAAATCACGATCAAGGACTCCATTGTTTGTTGGAATTGATTAAATTCATGGTCCAAATGGTTCATGGACTTTGTTTTTACAATGAATATACTGTTTAAGAAAGACCCAAAAGATAGTATCATGGTCTTTTTTAATGAAAAATAATCTTTTGAACAAAAGGATCGGCGTAATTAACTTCAAGCGATTTGAAAGTCTTATTATTTAGGAATTATAACATTTAACATTAGTATGAAATGCAAACCATGATCAATGACTTCTTTGGTTGATGGAAGTAAACACATTTAGAGTTTTATTTTGGTGTAGACTTGTTTGTTTTAATTCATATACTAGGTAGTTTAGATGCAAGTGTTAATTTCATGATTACTGTATCAAAAAGTGTGTTTGTAACCAAAAGATGATCCTTGCTAACCAGAAATGATGGGAGGGACACTTTATTTTGGAATTCAACCAAATAATATCAATAAGAAATACAAATCACGATCAAGGACTCCATTGTTTATTGGAATTGATTAAATTCATGGTCTAAATGGTTCATGGACTTTGTTTTTACAATGAATATACTGTTTAAGAAAGACCCAAAAGATAGTATCATGGTCTTTTTTAATGAAAAATAATCTTTTGAACAAAAGGATCGGCGTAATTAACTTCAAGCGATTTGAAAGTCTTATTATTTAGGAATTATAACATTTAACATTAGTATGAAATGCAAACCATGATCAATGACTTCTTTGGTTGATGGAAGTAAACACATTTAGAGTTTTATTTTGGTGTAGACTTGTTTGTTTTTTAATTCATATATACTAGGTAGTTTAGATGCAAGTGTTAATTTCATGATTACTGTATCAAAAAGTGTGTTTGTAACCAAAAACATGATCCTTGCTAACCAGAAATGATGGGAGGGACACTTTATTTTGGAATTCAACCAAAAATAATATCAATAAGAAAAATACAAATCACGATCAAGGACTCCATTGTTTGTTGGAATTGATTAAATTCATGGTCCAAATGGTTCATGGACTTTGTTTTTTACAATGAATATACTGTTTAAGAAAGACCCAAAAGATAGTATCATGGTCTTTTTTAATGAAAAAAAATCTTTTGAACAAAAAGGATCGGTCTAATTAACTTCAAGCGATTTGAAAGTCTTATTATTTAGGAATTATAACATTTAACATTAGTATGAAATGCAAACCATGATCAATGACTTCTTTGGTTGATGGAAGTAAACACATTTAGAGTTTTATTTTGGTGTAGACTTGTTTGTTTTAATTCATATACTAGGTAGTTTAGATGCAAGTGTTAATTTCATGATTACTGTATCAAAAAGTGTGTTTGTAACCAAAAGATGATCCTTGCTAACCAGAAATGATGGGAGGGACACTTTATTTTGGAATTCAACCAAATAATATCAATAAGAAATACAAATCACGATCAAGGACTCCATTGTTTGTTGGAATTGATTAAATTCATGGTCCAAATGGTTCATGGACTTTGTTTTTTTACAATGAATATACTGTTTAAGAAAGACCCAAAAGATAGTATCATGGTCTTTTTTAATGAAAAATAATCTTTTGAACAAAAGGATCGGCGTAATTAAACTTCAAGCGATTTGAAAGTCTTATTATTTAGGAATTATAACATTTAACATTAGTATGAAATGCAAACCATGATCAATGACTTCTTTGGTTGATGGAAGTAAACACATTTAGAGTTTTATTTTGGTGTAGACTTGTTTGTTTTAATTTCATATACTAGGTAGTTTAGATGCAAGTGTTAATTTCATGATTACTGTATCAAAAAAATGTGTTTGTAACCAAAAGATGATCCTTGCTAACCAGAAATGATGGGAGGGACACTTTATTTTGGAATTCAACCAAATAATATCAATAAGAAATACAAATCACGATCAAGGACTCCATTGTTTGTTGGAATTGATTAAATTCATGGTCCAAATGGTTCATGGACTTTGTTTTTTTACAATGAATATACTGTTTAAGAAAGACCCAAAAGATAGTATCATGGTCTTTTTTAATGAAAAATAATCTTTTGAACAAAAGGATCGGCGTAATTAACTTCAAGCGATTTGAAAGTCTTATTATTTAGGAATTATAACATTTAACATTAGTATGAAATGCAAACCATGATCAATGACTTCTTTGGTTGATGGAAGTAAACACATTTAGAGTTTTATTTTGGTGTAGACTTGTTTGTTTTAATTCATATACTAGGTAGTTTAGATGCAAGTGTTAATTTCATGATTACTGTATCAAAAAGTGTGTTTGTAACCAAAAGATGATCCTTGCTAACCAGAAATGATGGGAGGGACACTTTATTTTGGAATTCAACCAAATAATATCAATAAGAAATACAAATCACGATCAAGGACTCCATTGTTTGTTGGAATTGATTAAATTCATGGTCCAAATGGTTCATGGACTTTGTTTTTTACAATGAATATACTGTTTAAGAAAGACCCAAAAGATAGTATCATGGTCTTTTTTTTAATGAAAAATAATCTTTTGAACAAAAGGATCGGCGTAATTAGCTTCAAGCGATTTGAAAGTCTTATTATTTAGGAATTATAACATTTAACATTAGTATGAAATGCAAACCATGATCAATGACTTCTTTGGTTGATGGAAGTAAACACATTTAGAGTTTTATTTTGGTGTAGACTTGTTTGTTTTAATTCATATACTAGGTAGTTTAGATGCAAGTGTTAATTTCATGATTACTGTATCAAAAAGTGTGTGTTTGTAACCAAAAGATGATCCTTGCTAACCAGAAATGATGGGAGGGACACTTTATTTTGGAATTCAACCAAATAATATCAATAAGAAATACAAATCACGATCAAGGACTCCATTGTTTGTTGGAATTGATTAAATTCATGGTCCAAATGGTTTCATGGACTTTGTTTTTACAATGAATATACTGTTTAAGAAAGACCCAAAAGATAGTATCATGGTCTTTTTTAATGAAAAATAATCTTTTGAACAAAAGGATCGGCGTAATTAACTTCAAGCGATTTGAAAGTCTTATTATTTAGGAATTATAACATTTAACATTAGTATGAAATGCAAACCATGATCAATGACTTCTTTGGTTGATGGAAGTAAACACATTTAGAGTTTTATTTTGGTGTAGACTTGTTTGTTTTAATTCATATACTAGGTAGTTTAGATGCAAGTGTTAATTTCATGATTACTGTATCAAAAAGTGTGTTTGTAACCAAAAGATGATCCTTGCTAACCAGAAATGATGGGAGGGACACTTTATTTTGGAATTCAACCAAATAATATCAATAAGAAATACAAAATCACGATCAAGGACTCCATTGTTTGTTGGAATTGATTAAATTCATGGTCCAAATGGTTCATGGACTTTGTTTTTACAATGAATATACTGTTTAAGAAAGACCCAAAAGATAGTATCATGGTCTTTTTTAATGAAAAATAATCTTTTGAACAAAAGGATCGGCGTAATTAACTTCAAGCGATTTGAAAGTCTTATTATTTAGGAAATATAACATTTAACATTAGTATGAAATGCAAACCATGATCAATGACTTCTTTGGTTGATGGAAGTAAACACATTTAGAGTTTTATTTTGGTGTAGACTTGTTTGTTTTAATTCATATACTAGGTAGTTTAGATGCAAGTGTTAATTTCATGATTACTGTATCAAAAAGTGTGTTTGTAACCAAAAGATGATCCTTGCTAACCAGAAATGATGGGAGGGACACTTTATTTTGGAATTCAACCAAATAATATCAATAAGAAATACAAATCACGATCAAGGACTCCATTGTTTGTTGGAATTGATTAAATTCATGGTCCAAAATGGTTCATGGACTTTGTTTTTACAATGAATATACTGATGAAGAAAGACCCAAAATATAGTATCATGGTCTTTTTTAATGAAAAAAAAATCTTTTGAACCAAAGGATCGGTCTAATTAACATCAAGCGATTTGAAAGTCTTATTATTTAGGAATTATAACATTTAACATTAGTATGAAATGCAAACCATGATCAATGACTTCTTTGGTTGATGGAAGTAAACACATTTAGAGTTTTATTTTGGTGTAGACTTGTTTGTTTTAATTCATATACTAGGTAGTTTAGATGCAAGTGTTAATTTCATGATTACTGTATCAAAAAGTGTGTTTGTAACCAAAAGATGATCCTTGCTAACCAGAAATGATGGGAGGGACACTTTATTTTGGAATTCAACCAAATAATATATCAATAAGAAATACAAATCACGATCAAGGACTCCATTGTTTGTTGGAATTTGATTAAATTCATGGTCCAAATGGTTCATGGACTTTGTTTTTACAATGAATATACTGTTTTAAGAAAGACCCAAAAGATAGTATCATGGTCTTTTTTAATGAAAAATAATCTTTTGAACAAAAGGATCGGCGTAATTAGCTTCAAGCGATTTGAAAGTCTTATTATTTAGGAATTATAACATTTAACATTAGTATGAAATGCAAACCATGATCAATGACTTCTTTGGTTGATGGAAGTAAACACATTTAGAGTTTTATTTTGGTGTAGACTTGTTTGTTTTAATTCATATACTAGGTAGTTTAGATGCAAGTGTTAATTTCATGATTACTGTATCAAAAAGTGTGTTTGTAACCAAAAGATGATCCTTGCTAACCAAAAATGATGGGAGGGACACTTTATTTTGGAATTGAACCAAATAATATCAATAAGAAATACAAATCACGATCAAGGACTCCATTGTTTGTTGGAATTGATTATTAAATTCATGGTCCAAATGGTTCATGGACTTTGTTTTTACAATGAATATACTGTTTAAGAAAGACCCAAAAGATAGTATCATGGTCTTTTTTAATGAAAAAATAATCTTTTGAACAAAAGGATCGGCGTAATTAACTTCAAGCGATTTGAAAGTCTTATTATTTAGGAATTATAACATTTAACATTAGTATGAAATGCAAACCATGATCAATGACTTCTTTGGTTGATGGAAGTAAACACATTTAGAGTTTTATTTTGGTGTAGACTTGTTTGTTTTTAATTCATATACTAGGTAGTTTAGATGCAAGTGTTAATTTCATGATTACTGTATCAAAAAGTGTGTTTGTAACCAAAAAGATGATCCTTGCTAACCAGAAATGATGGGAGGGGACACTTTATTTTGGAATTCAACCAAATAATATCAATAAGAAATACAAAATCACGATCAAGGACTCCATTGTTTGTTGGAATTGATTAAATTCATGGTCCAAATGGTTCATGGACTTTGTTTTTACAATGAATATACTGTTTAAGAAAGACCCAAAAGATAGTATCATGGTCTTTTTTAATGAAAAAATAATCTTTTGAACAAAAGGATCGGCGTAATTAGCTTCAAAGCGATTTGAAAGTCTTATTATTTAGGAATTATAACATTTAACATTAGTATGAAATGCAAACCATGATCAATGACTTCTTTGGTTGATGGAAGTAAACACATTCAGAGTTTTATTTTGGTGTAGACTTGTTTGTTTTAATTCATATACTAGGTAGTTTAGATGCAAGTGTTAATTTCATGATTACTGTATCAAAAAAAAGTGTGTTTGTAACAAAAACATGATCCTTGCTAACCAGAAATGATGGGAGGGACACTTTATTTTGGAATTCAACCAAATAATATCAATAAGAAATACAAATCACGATCAAGGACTCCATTGTTTGTTGGAATTGATTAAATTCATGGTCCAAATGGTTCATGGACTTTGTTTTTACAATGAATATACTGTTTAAAGAAAGACCCAAAAGATAGTATCATGGTCTTTTTTAATGAAAAATAATCTTTTGAACAAAAGGATCGGCGTAAATTAGCTTCAAGCGATTTGAAAGTCTTATTATTTAGGAATTATAACATTTAACATTAGTATGAAATGCAAACCATGATCAATGACTTCTTTGGTTGATGGAAGTAAACACATTTAGAGTTTTATTTTGGTGTAGACTTGTTTGTTTTTATTCATATACTAGGTAGTTTAGATGCAAGTGTTAATTTCATGATTACTGTATCAAAAAGTGTGTTTGTAACCAAAAGATGATCCTTGCTAACCAGAAATGATGGGAGGGACACTTTATTTTGGAATTCAACCAAATAATATCAATCAGAAAAATACAAATCACGATCAAGGACTCCATTGTTTGTTGGAATTGATTAAATTCATGGTCCAAATGGTTCATGGACTTTGTTTTTACAATGAATATACTGTTTAAGAAAGACCCAAAAGATAGTAGTATCATGGTCTTTTTTAATGAAAAAATAATCTTTTGAACAAAAAAGGATCGGCGTAATTAACTTCAAGCGATTTGAAAGTCTTATTATTTAGGAATTATAACATTTAACATTAGTATGAAATGCAAACCATGATCAATGACTTCTTTGGTTGATGGAAGTAAAACACATTTAGAGTTTTATTTTGGTGTAGACTTGTTTGTTTTAATTCATATACTAGGTAGTTTAGATGCAAGTGTTAATTTCAGGATTACTGTATCAAAAAGTGTGTTTGTAACCAAAAGATGATCCTTGCTAACCAGAAATGATGGGAGGGACACTTTATTTTGGAAATTCAACCAAATAATATCAATAAGAAATACAAATCACGATCAAGGACTCCATTGTTTGTTGGAATTGATTAAATTCATGGTCCAAATCGTTCATGGACTTTGTTTTTACAATGAATATACTGATTAAGAAAGACCCAAAATATAGTATCATGGTCTTTTTTAATGAAAAAAAATCTTTTGAACAAAAGGATCGGTCTAATTAACATCAAGCGATTTGAAAGTCTTATTATTTAGGAATTATAACATTTAACATTAGTATGAAATGCAAACCATGATCAATGACTTCTTTGGTTGATGGAAGTAAACACATTTAGAGTTTTATTTTGGTGTAGACTTGTTTGTTTTTTTAATTCATATACTAGGTAGTTTAGATGCAAGTGTTAATTTCATGATTACTGTATCAAAAAAGTGTGTTTGTAACCAAAAGATGATCCTTGCTAACCAGAAATGATGGGAGGGACACTTTATTTTGGAATTCAACCAAATAATATCAATAAGAAAAATACAAATCACGATCAAGGACTCCATTGTTTGTTGGAATTGATTAAATTCATGGTCCAAATGGTTCATGGACTTTGTTTTTACAATGAATATACTGTTTAAGAAAAAGACCCAAAAGATAGTATCATCATGGTCTTTTTTAATGAAAAATAATCTTTTGAACAAAAGGATCGGCGTAATTAACTTCAAGCGATTTGGAAGTCTTATTATTTAGGAATTATAACATTTAACATTAGTATGAAATGCAAACCATGATCAATGACTTCTTTGGTTGATGGAAGTAAACACATTTAGAGTTTTATTTTGGTGTAGACTTGTTTGTTTTAATTCATATATACTAGGTAGTTTAGATGCAAGTGTTAATTTCATGATTACTGTATCAAAAAGTGTGTTTGTAACCAAAAAGATGATCCTTGCTAACCAGAAATGATGGGAGGGACACTTTATTTTGGAATTCAACCAAATAATATCAATAAGAAAATACAAATCACGATCAAGGACTCCATTGTTTGTTGGAATTGATTAAATTCATGGTCCAAATGGTTCATGGACTTTGTTTTTACAATGAATATACTGTTTAAGAAAGACCCAAAAGATAGTATCATGGTCTTTTTTAATGAAAAATAATCTTTTGAACAAAAGGATCGGCGTAATTAGCTTCAAGCGATTTGAAAGTCTTATTATTTAGGGAATTATAACATTTAACATTAGTATGAAATGCAAACCATGATCAATGACTTCTTTGGTTGATGGAAGTAAACACATTTAGAGTTTTATTTTGGTGTAGACTTGTTTGTTTTAATTCATATACTAGGTAGTTTAGATGCAAGTGTTAATTTCATGATTACTGTATCAAAAAGTGTGTTTGTAACCAAAACATGATCCTTGCTAACCAGAAATGATGGGAGGGACACTTTATTTTGGAATTCAACCAAATAATATCAATAATAAAAATACAAATCACGATCAAGGACTCCATTGTTTTGTTGGAATTGATTAAATTCATGGTCTAAATGGTTCATGGACTTTGTTTTTACAATGAATATACTCTTTAAGAAAGACCCAAAAGATAGTATCATGGTCTTTTTTAATGAAAAATAATCTTTTGAACAAAAGGATCGGCGTAATTAACTTCAAGCGATTTGAAAGTCTTATTATTTAGGAATTATAACATTTAACATTAGTATGAAATGCAAACCATGATCAATGACTTCTTTGGTTGATGGAAGTAAACACATTTAGAGTTTTATTTTGGTGTAGACTTGTTTGTTTTAATTCATATACTAGGTAGTTTAGATGCAAGTGTTAATTTCATGATTACTGTATCAAAAAAGTGTGTTTTGTAAACCAAAAGATGATCCTTGCTAACCAGAAATGATGGGAGGGAGGGGACACTTTATTTTGGAATTCAACCAAATAATATCAATAAGAAATACAAAAATCACGATCAAGGACTCCATTGTTTGTTGGAATTGATTAAATTCATGGTCCAAATGGTTCATGGACATTGTTTTTACAATGAATATACTGTTTAAGAAAGACCCAAAAGATAGTATCATGGTCTTTTTTAATGAATAATAATCTTTTGAACAAAAGGATCGGCGGCGTAATTAGCTTCAAGCGATTTGAAAGTCTTATTATTTAGGAATTCTAACATTTAACATTAGTATGAAATGCAAACCATGATCAATGACTTCTTTGGTTGATGGAAAGTAAACACATTTAGAGTTTTATTTTGGTGTAGACTTGTTTGTTTTAATTCATATAGTAGGTAGTTTAGATGCAAGTGTTAATTTCATGATTACTGTATCAAAAAGTGTTTTTGTAACCAAAAGATGATCCTTGCTAACCAGAAATGATGGGAGGGACACTTTATTTTGGAATTCAACCAAATAATATCAATAAGAAATACAAATCACGATCAAGGACTCCATTGTTTGTTGGAATTGATTAAATTCATGGTCCAAATGGTTCATGGACTTTGTTTTTACAATGAATATACTGTTTAAGAAAAGACCCAAAAGAGATAGTATCATGGTCTTTTTTTTAATGAAAAATAATCTTTTGAACAAAAGGATCGGCGTAATTAACTTCAAGCGATTTGAAAGTCTTATTATTTAGGAATTATAACATTTAACATTAGTATGAAAAATGCAAACCATGATCAATGACTTCTTTGGTTGATGGAAGTAAACACATTTAGAGTTTTATTTTGGTGTAGACTTGTTTGTTTTTAATTCATATAGTAGGTAGTTTAGATGCAAGTGTTAATTTCATGATTACTGTATCAAAAAAAGTGTGTTTGTAACCAAAAGATGATCCTTGCTAACCAGAAATGATGGGGAGGGACACTTTTTTTTTTGGAATTCAACCAAATAATATCAATAAGAAATACAAATCACGATCATGGACTCCATTGTTTTGTTGGAATTGATTAAAATTCATGGTCCAAATGGTTCATGGACTTTGTTTTTACAATGAATATACTGTTTAAGAAAGACCCAAAAGATAGTATCATGGTCTTTTTTAATGAAAAATAATCTTTTGAACAAAAGGATCGGCGTAATTAACTTCAAGCGATTTGAAAGTCTTATTATTTAGGAATTATAACATTTAACATTAGTATGAAATGCAAACCATGATCAATGACTTCTTTGGTTGATGGAAGTAAACACATTTAGAGTTTTATTTTGGTGTAGACTTGTTTGTTTTAATTCATATAGTAGGTAGTTTAAATGCAAGTGTTAATTTCATGATTACTATATCAAAAAAAAGTGTGTTTGTGTAACCAAAAGATGATCCTTGCTAACCAGAAATGATGATGGGAGGGACACTTTATTTTGGAATTCAACCAAATAATATCAATAAGAAATACAAATCACGATCATGGACTCCATTGTTTGTTGGAATTGATTAAATTCATGGTCCAAATGGTTCATGGACTTTGTTTTTACAATGAATATACTGTTTAAGAAAGACCCAAAAGATAGTGTCATGGTCTTTTTTAATGAAAAATAATCTTTTGAACAAAAGGATCGGCGTAATTAACTTCAAGCGATTTGAAAGTCTTATTATTTAGGAATTATAACATTTAACATTAGTATGAAATGCAAACCATGATCAATGACTTCTTTGGTTGATGGAAGTAAACACAATTAGAGTTTTATTTTGGTGTAGACTTGTTTGTTTTAATTCATATAGTAGGTAGTTTAAATGCAAGTGTTAATTTCATGATTACTATATCAAAAAGTGTGTTTGTAACCAAAAGATGATCCTTGCTAACCAGAAATGATGGGAGGGACACTTTATTTTGGAATTCAACCAAATAATATCAATAAGAAATACAAATCACGATCATGGGACTCCATTGTTTGTTGGAATTGATTAAATTCATGGTCCAAATGGTTCATGGACTTTGTTTTTACAATGAATATACTGTTTAAGAAAGACCCAAAAGATAGTGTCATGGTCTTTTTTAATGAAAAATAATCTTTTGAACAAAAGGATCGGCGTAATTAACTTCAAGCGATTTGAAAGTCTTATTATTTAGGAATTATAACATTTAACATTAGTATGAAATGCAAACCATGATCAATGACTTCTTTGGTTTGATGGAAGTAAACACATTTAGAGTTTTATTTTGGTGTAGACTTGTTTGTTTTAATTCATATACTAGGTAGTTTAGATGCAAGTGTTAATTTCATTATTACTGTATCAAAAAGTGTGTTTGTAACCAAAAGATGATCCTTGCTAAGCAGAAATGATGGGAGGGACACTTTATTTTGGAATTCAACCAAATAATATCAATAAGAAATACAAATCACGATCAAGGACTCCATTGTTTGTTGGAATTGATTAAATTTATGGTCCAAATGGTTCATGGACTTTGTTTTTACAATGAATATAGTGTTTAAGAAAGACCCAAAAGATAGTCTCATGGTCTTTTTTAATGAAAAATAATCTTTTGAACAAAAGGATCGGCGTAATTAGCTTCCAGCAATTTGAAAGTCTTATTATTTAGGAATTATAACATTTAACATTAGTATGAAATGCAAACCATGATCAATGACTTCTTCGGTTGATGGAAGTAAACACTTTTAGAGTTTTATTTTGGTGTAGACTTGTTTCTTTTAATTCATATAGTCGGTAGTTTAAATGCAAGTGTTAATTTCATGATTACTGTATCAAAAAGTGTGTTTGTAACCAAAAGATGATCCTTGCTAACCAGAAATGATGGGAGGGACACTTTATTTTGGAATTCAACCAAATAATATCAATAAGAAATACAAATCACGATCATGGACTCCATTGTTTGTTGAAATTGATTAAATTCATGGTCCAAATGGTTCATGGACTTTGATTTTACAATGAATATAGTGTTTAAGAAAGACCCAAAAGATAGTGTCATGGTCTTTTTTAATGAAAAATAATCTTTTGAACAAAAGGATCGGCGTAATTAGCTTCCAGCGATTTGAAAGTCTTATTATTTAGGAATTATAACATTTAACATTAGTATGAAATGCAAACCATGATCAATGACTTCTTTGGTTGATGGAAGTAAACACATTAAGAGTTTTATTTTGGTGTAGACTTGTTTGTTTTAACTCATATAGTAGGTAGTTTAAATGCAAGTGTTAATTTCATGATTACTGTATCAAAAAGTGTGTTTGTAACCAAAAGATGATCCTTGCTAACTAGAAATGATGGGAGGGACACTTTATTTTGGAATTCAACCAATAATATCAATAAGAAATACAAATCACGATCAAGGACTCCATTGTTTGTTGGAATTGCTTAAATTCATGGTCCAAATGGTTCATGGAATTTGTTTTTACAATGAATATACTGTTTAAGAAAGACCCAAAAGATAGTATCATGGTCTTTTGTAATGAAAAATAATCTTTTGAACAAAAGGATTGGCGTAATTAGCTTCAAGCGATTTGAAAGTCTTATTATTTAGGAATTATAACATTTAACATTTGTATGAAATGCAAACCATGATCAATGACTTCTTTGGTTGATGGAAGTAAACACCTTTAGACTTTTATTTTGGTGTAGACTTGTTTGTTTTAATTCATATACTAGGTAATTTAGATGCAAGTGTTAATTTCATGATTACTGTATCAAAAAGTGTGTTTGTAAGCAAAAGATGATCCTTGCTAACCAGAAATGATGGGAGGAACACTTTATTTTGGAATTCAACCAAATAATATCAATAAGAAATACAAATCACGATCAAGGACTCCATTGTTTGTTGGAATTGATTAAATTCATAGTCCAAATGGCTCATGGACTTTGTTTTTCCATTGAATATACTGTTTAAGAAAGACCCAAAAGATAGTATCATGGTCTTTTTTAATGAAAAATAATCTTTTGAACAAAAGGATCGGCATAATTCGCTTTAAGCGATTTGAAAGTTTTATTATTTAGGAATTATAACATTTAACATTAGTATGAAATGCAAACCATGATCAATGACTTCTTTGGTTGATGGAAGCAAACACATTCAAAGTTTTATTTTGGTGTAGACTTGTTTGTTTTAATTCATATAGTAGGTAGTTTAAATGCAAGTGTTAATTTCATGAATACTGTATCAAAAAGTGTGTTTGTAACCCAAAGATGATCCTTGCTAACCAGAAATGATAGGAGGGACACTTGATTTTGGAATTGAACCAAATAATATCAATAAGAAATACAAATCACGATCATGGACTCCATTGTTTGTTGGAATTGATTAAATTCATGGTCCAAATGGTTCATGGACTTTGATTTTACAATGAATATACTGTTGAAGAATGACCCAAAAGATAGTGTCATGGACTTTTTTAATGAAAAATAATCTTTTGAACAAAAGGATCAGCGGAATTAGCTTCAAGCAATTTGAAAGTCTTATTATTTAAGAATTATAACATTTAACATTAGTATGAAATGCAAACCATGATCAATGACTTCTTTGGTTGATGGAAGTAAACACATTTAGAGTTTTATTTTGGTGTAGACTTGTTTGTTTTAATTCATATAGTCGGTAGTTTAAATGCAAGTGTTAATTTCATGATTACTGTATCAAAAAGTGTGTTTGTAACCCAAAGATGATCCTTGTTAACCAGAAATGATGGGAGGGACACTTTATTTTGGAATTCAACAAAATAATATCAATAAGAAATACAAATCACGATCATGGACTCCATTGTTTGTTGGAATTGATTAAATTCATGGTCCAAATGGTTCATGGACTTAGTTTTTACAATAAATATACTGTTTAAGAAAGACCCAAAAGATAGTGTCATGGTCTTTTTGAATGAAAAATAATCTTTTGAACAAAAGGATCGGCGTAATTAACTTCAAACGATTTGAAAGTCTTATTATTTAGGAATTATAACATTTAACATTAGTATGAAATGCAAACCATGATCAATGACTTCTTTGGTTGATGCAAGTAAACACATTTAGAGTTTTATTTTGGTGTAAACTTGTTTGTTTTAATTCATATAGTAGGTAGTTTAAATGCAAGTGTTAATTTCATGATTACTATATCAAAAAGTGTGTTTGTAACCAAAAGATGATCCTTGCTAACCAGAAATGATGGGAGGGACACTTTATTTTGGAATTCAACCAAATAATATCAATAAGAAATACAAATCACGATCATGGACTCCATTGTTTGTTGGAATTGATTAAATTCATGGTCCAAATGGTTCATGGACTTTGTTTTTACAATGAATATACTATTTAAGAAAGACCCAAAAGATAGTGTCATGGTCTTTTTTAATGAAAAATAATTTTTTGAACAAAAGGATCGGCGTAATTAACTTCAAGCGATTTGAAAGTCTTATTATTTAGGAACTATAACATTTAACATTAGTATGAAATGCAAACCATGATCAATGACTTCTTTGGTTGATGCAAGTAAACACATTTAGAGTTTTATTTTGGTGTAGACTTGTTTGTTTTAATTCATATAGTAGGTAGTTAAAATGCAATTGTTAATTTCATGATTACTATATCAAAAAGTGTGTTTGTAACCAAAAGATGATCCTTGCTAACCAGAAATGATGGGAGGGACACTTTATTTTGGAATTCAACCAAATAATATCAATAAGAAATACAAATCACGATC
This sequence comes from Ceriops zippeliana, assembly GCA_037897445.1. Taxonomy (NCBI): domain Eukaryota; kingdom Viridiplantae; phylum Streptophyta; class Magnoliopsida; order Malpighiales; family Rhizophoraceae; genus Ceriops; species Ceriops zippeliana. The sequence goes on along the minus strand of JBAPLH010001932.1, from coordinate 41,253 downwards.
AAGGACTCCATTGTTTGTTGGAATTGATTAAATTCATGGTCCAAATAGTTCATGGACTTTGGTTTTACAATGAATATACCGTTTAAGAAAGACCCAAAAGATAGTATCATGGTCTTTTAATGAAAAATAATCTTTTGAACAAAAGGATTGGCCTAATTAGCTTTAAGCGATTTGAAAGTCTTATTATTTAGGAATTATAACATTTAACATTAGTATGAAATGCAAACCATGATCAATGACTTCTTTGGTTGATGGAAGTAAACACATTTAGAGTTTTATTTTGGTGTAGACTTGTTTGTTTTAATTCATATACTAGGTAGTTTAGATGCAAGTGTTAATTTCATGATTACTGTATCGAAAAGTGTGTTTGTAACCGAAAGATGATCCTTGCTAACCAGAAATGATGGGAGGGACACTTTATTTTGGAATTCAACCAAATAATATCAATAAGAAATACAAATCACGATCAAGGACTCCATTGTTTGTTGGAATTGATTAAATTCATGGTCGAAATGGTTCATGGACTTTGTTTTTACAATGAATATACTGTTTAAGAAAGACCCAAAAGATAGTATCATGGTCTTTTAAGGAAAAATAATCTTTTGAACAAAAGGATTGGCCTAATTAGCTTTAAGCGATTTGAAAGTCTTGTTATTTAGGAATTATAACATTTAACATTTGTATGAAATGCAAACCATGATCAATGACTTCTTTGGTTGATGCAAGTAATCACATTCAGAGTTTTATTTTGGTGTAGACTTGTTTGTTTTAATTCATATACTAGGTAGTTTAGATGCAAGTGTTAATTTCATGATTACTGTATCAAAAAATGTGTTTGTAACCAAACGATGATCCTTGCTAACCAGAAATGATGGGAGGGACACTTTATATTTGAATTCAACCAATTAATATAAATAAGAAAAACAAATCATGATTATGGAATCCATTGTTTGTTGGAATTGATTAAATTCATGGTCTAAATGGTTCGTGGACTTTGTTTTTACAATGAATATAGTCTTTAAGAAAGACCCAAAAGATAGTATCATGGTCATTTTTAATGAAAAATAATCTTTTGAACAAAAGGATCGGCGTAATTAACTTCAAGCGATTTGAAAGTCTTATTATTTAGGAATTATAACATTTAACATTAGTATGAAATGCAAATCAATGACTTCTTTGGTTGATGGAAGTAAACACATTTAGAGTTTTATTTTGAAAGTCTTATTATTTAGGAATTATAACATTTAACATTAGTATGAAATGCAAACCATGATCAATGACTTCTTTGGTTGATGGAAGTAAACACATTTAGAGTTTTATTTTGGCGTAGAGTTTGTTTTAATTCATATACTAGGTAGTTTAGATGCAAGTGTTAATTTCATGATTACTGTATCAAAAAGTGTGTTTGTAACCAAAAGATGATCCTTGCTAACCAGAAATGATGGGAGGGACACTTTATTTTGGAATTCAACCAAATAATATCAATAAGAAATACAAATCACGATCAAGGACTCCATTGTTTGTTGGAATTGATTAAATTCATGGTCCAAATGGTTCATGGACTTTGTTTTTATAATGAATATACTCCTTAAGAAAGACCCAAAAGATAGTATCATGGTCTTTTTTAATGAAAAATAATCTTTTGAACAAAAGGATCGACGTAATTAACTTCAAGCGAATTGAACTTCTTATTATTTAGGAATAATAACATTTAACATTAGTATGAGATGGAAACCATGATCAATGACTTCATTGGTGGAAGGAAGTAAGCACATTTAGAGTTTTATTTTGGTGTAGACTTGTTTGTTTTAATTCGTATACTAGGTAGTTTCGATATAAGTGTTAATTTGATGATTACCGTATCAAAAAGTGTGTTTGTAACCAAAAGATGATCCTTGCTAACCGGAAATGATGGGAGGGACACTTTATTTTGGAATTCAACCAATTAATATCAATAAGAAATGCAAATCAGGATCAAGGACTCCATTGTTTGTTGGAATTGATTAAATTCATGGTCCAAATGGTTCATGGACTTTGTTTTTACAATGAATATACTTTTGAAGAAAGTCCCAAAAGATAGTATTATGGTCTTTTAATGAAAAATAATCTTTGGAACCAAAGGAATGGCGTAATTAGCTTCAAGCGAATTGAGAGTCATATTATTTAGCAATTATGACATTTAACATTACTATGAAATGCAAACCATCATCAATGACTTCTTTAGTTGATGGAAGTAAACACATTTAGAGTTTTATTTTGGTGTAGACTTGTTTGTCCTAATTCATATACTAGGTAGTTTACATACAAGTGTTAATTTCATGGTTACTGTATCAAAAAGTGTGTTTGTATCCAAAAGATGATCCTTCCTAACCAGAAATGATGGGAGGGACACTTTATTTTGGAATTCAACCAATTGATATCAATAAGAAATACAAATCACGATGAAGGATTCCATTGTTTGTTGGAATTGATTAAATTCATGGTCTAAATGGTTCATGGAGTTTGTTTTTACAATGAATATACTCTTTAAGAAAGACACAAAAGATAGTATCATGGTCTTTTAATGATAAATAATCATTTGAACAAAAGGATCGACGTAATTAGCTTCAAGCGAATTGAAAGTCTTATTATTTAGAAAATATAACATTTAACATTAGTATGAAATGCAAACCATGATCAATGACTTCTTTGGTTGATGGAAGTTAGCACATTAAGAGTTTTATTTTGGTGTAGATTTGTTTGTTTTAATTCATATTCTAGGTAGTTTAGATAAAGTGTTAATTTCATGATTACTGTATCAAAAAGTGTGTTTGTAACCAAAAGACGATCCTTTCTAACCAGAAATGATGGGAGGGACACTTTATTTTTGAATTCAACCAATTAATATCAATAAGAAATACAAATCAAGTTCAAGGACTCCATTGTTTGTTGGAATTGATTAAATTCATGGTCTAAATGGTTCATGGACTTTGTTTTTACAATGAATATATTCGTTAAGAATGACACAAAAGATAGTTTCATGGTCTTTTAATGAAAAATAATCTTTGGAACAAAAGGATGGGCACATTTAGCTTCGGGTGAATTGAAAGTCTTATTATTTAGGAATTATAACATTTAACATTAGTATGAGATGCAAACAATGATCAATGACTTCTTTAGTTGATGGAAGTTAACACATTTAGAGTTTTGTTTTGGTGTAGACTTGTTTGTTTTAATTCCTATACTAGGTACTTTAGATAAAGTGTTAATTTCATGATTACTGTATCAAAAAGTGTGTTTGTAACCAAAAGTTGATCCTTTCTAACCAGAAATGATGGGAGGGACACTTTCTTTTGGAATTCAACCAATTAATATCAATAAGAAATACAAATCACGATCAAGGACAACATTGTTTGTTGGAATTGATTAAATTCATGGTCTAAATGGTTCTTGGACTTTGTTTTTACAATGAATATACTCTTTAAGAAAGACCCAAAAGATAGTATCATGGTCTTTTAATGAAAAATAATCTTTTGAACAAAAGGATCTGCGTAATTAGCTTTTGAAAGTTTTATTATTTAGGAATTATAACATTTAACATAAGTATGAGATTCAAACCATGATCAATGACTTCATTGGTGGGAGGAAGTAAACACATTTAGAGTTTTATTTTGGTGTAGACTTGTTAGTTTTTATTCATATACTAGGTAGTTTAGCTACAAGTGTTAATTTCATAATTACTATATCAAAAAGTGTTTTTGTAACCAAAAGATGATCCTTGCTAACCAGAAATGATGGGAGGGTCACTTTATTTTGGAATTCAACCAATTGATATCAATAAGAAATACAAATCAAGATAAAGGACTCCATTGTTTGTTGGAATTGATTAAATTCATGGTTTGAAAGGTTAATTGACTTTTTTTTCACAATGAATATTTTCATTATGAAAGACACAAAAGATAGTTTCATGGTCTTTTAATGAAAAATAATCTTTGGAACAAAAGGATGGGCGCATTTAGCTTCAAGTGAATTAACAGTCTTATTGTTTAGGAATTATAACATTTAACATTAGTATGAGATGCAAACCATGATCAATGACTTCATTGGTGGAAGGAAGTAAACACATTTAGAGTTTTATTTTGGTGTAGACTTGTTAGTTTTTATTCGTATACTAGGTAGTTTAGATAAAAGTGTGAATTTCATGATTACTGTATCAAAAAGTGTGTTTGTAACCAAAACATGATCCTTACTAACCAGAAATGATGGGTGGGACACTTTATTTTGGAATTCAACCAATTATTTTGGAATCAGTAAGAAATACAAATCACGATCAAGGACTCCATTGTTTGTTGGAATTGATTAAATTCATGGTCTAAATGGTTCATGGGGTTTGTTTTAACAATGAATATACTTTTTAAGAAAGACCCAAAAGAGAGTATCATGGTCATTTAATGAAAAATAATCTTTTGAACAAAAGGATCGGCGTAATTAGCTTCAAGCGAATTGAAAGTCTTATTATTTAGGAATTATAACATTTAACATTTGTATGAGATGCAAACCACGATTAATGACTTCATTCGTGGAAGGAAGTAAACACATTTAGTGTTTTATTGGTGTGTAGACTTGTTAGTTTGTATTCATACACTAGGTTGTTTAGCTACATGTGTTAATTTGATGATTACTATATCAAAAAGAGTATTTGTAACCAAAAGATGATCCTTGCTAACCAGAAATGATGGGGGGGGTCACTTTATTTTGGAATTCAACCAATTAATATCAATAGGAAATACAAATCACAATAGGAATTGATTACTGTATCAAAAAGTGTGTTGGTAACCAAAACATGATCCTTACTAACCAGAAATGATGGGTGGGACACTTTATTTTGGAATTCAACCAATTATTTTGGAATCAGTAAGAAATACAAATCACGATCAAGGACTCCATTGTTTGTTGGAATTGATTAAATTCATGGTCTAAATGGTTCATGGGGTTTGTTTTAACAATGAATATACTTTTTAAGAAAGACCCAAAAGAGAGTATCATTGTCATTTAATGAAAAATAATCTTTTGAACAAAAGGATCGGCGTAATTAGCTTCAAGCGAATTGAAAGTCTTATTATTTAGGAATTATAACATTTAACATTTGTATGAGATGCAAACCACGATTAATGACTTCATTCGTGGAAGGAAGTAAACACATTTAGTGTTTTATTGGTGTGTAGACTTGTTAGTTTGTATTCATACACTAGGTTGTTTAGCTACATGTGTTAATTTGATGATTACTATATCAAAAAGAGTATTTGTAACCAAAAGATGATCCTTGCTAACCAGAAATGATGGGGGGGGTCACTTTATTTTGGAATTCAACCAATTAATATCAATAGGAAATACAAATCACGATCAAGGACTCCATTGTTAGTTGGAATTGATTAAATTCATGGTCTAAATGGTTCTTGGACTTTGTTTTTACAATGAATATACTTTTTAAGAAAGACCCAAAAGATAGTATCATAGTCATTTAATGAAAAATAGTCTTTTGAACAAAAGGATCGGTGTAATTTGCTTCAAGCGAATTGAAAGTTTTATTATTTAGGAATTATAACATTTGACATAAGTATGAGATTCAAACCATGATCAATGACTTCATTGGTGGGAGGAAGTGAACACATTTAGAGTTTTATTTTGGTGTAGACTTGTTAGTTTTTATTCATATACTAGGTAGTTTAGATACAAGTGTTAATTTCATGATTACTATATCAAAATGTGTTTTTCTAACCAAAAGATGATCCTTGCTAACCAGAAATGATGGGAGGGTCACTTTATTTTGGAATTCAACCAATTGATATCAATAAGAAATACAAATCACGATCAAGGACTCCATTGTTTGTGGGAATTGATGAAATCCATGGTTTAAATGGTGCATGGACTTTGTTTTTACAATGAATATACTCTTTAAGAATTAGCCAAAAGATAGTATCATGGTCTTTTATTGAAAAATAATCTTTTGAACAGAAGGATCGGCGTAATTAGCTTCAAGCGAATTGAAAGTCTTATTATTTAGAAAATATAACATTTAACAATAGTATGAAATGCAAACCATGATCAATGACTTCATTGGTTGATGGAAGTTAACACATTTAGAGTTTTGTTTTGGTGTTGACTTGTTTGTTTTAATTCATATACTAGGTAGTTTAGATAAAGTGTTAATTTCATGATTATTGTATGAAAACGTGTGTTTGTAACCAAAAGATGATCCTTTCTAACCAGAAATGATGAGAGGGACACTTTATTTTGGAATTCAACCAATTATTTTGGAATCAATATGAAATACAAATCACGATCAAGGACCCCATTTTTTGTTGGAATTGATTAAATCCATGGTCTAAATGGTTCATGGACTTTGTTTTTATAATGAATATACTCTTTAAGAAAGACCCAAAAGATAGTATCATGGTCTTTTAATGAAAAATAATCTTTTGAACAAAAGTACCGGCGTAATTAGCTTCAAGCGAATTGAAAGTCTTATTATTTAGAAAATATAACATTTAACATTAGTATGAGATGCAAACCAAGAACAATGACTTCATTGGTGAAAGGAAGTAAACACATTTAGAGTTTTATTTTGGTGTAGACTTGTTAGTTTTTATTCATATACTAGGTAGTTTAGATAAAAGTGTGAATTTCATGATTACTGTATCAAAAAGTGTGTTTGTAACCAAAACATGATCCTTACTAATGGGTGGGACACTTTATTTTGGAATTCAACCAATTATTTTGGAATCAGTAAGAAATACAAATCACGATCAAGGACTCCATTGTTTGTTGGAATTGATTAAATTCATGGTCTAAATGGTTCATGGAGTTTGTTTTAACAATGAATATACTTTTTATGAAAGACCCAAAAGAGAGTATCATGGTCATTTAATGAAAAATAATCTTTTGAACAAAAGGATCGGCGTAATTAGCTTCAAGTGAATTGAAAATCTTATTATTTAGGAATTATAACATTTAACATTAGTATGAGATGCAAACCATGATCAATGACTTAATTCGTGGAAGGAAGTAAACACATTTAGTGTTTTATTGGTGTGTAGACTTGTTAGTTTGTATTCATATACTAGGTTGTTTAGCTACAGGTGTTAATTTGATAATTACTGTATCAAAAAGAGTATTTATAACCAAAAGATGATCCTTGCTAACCAGAAATGATGGGGGGGGGGACACTTTATTTTGGAATTCAACCAATTAATATCAATAGGAAATACAAATCACGATCAAGGACTCCATTGTTAGTTGGGATTGATTAAATTCATGGTCTAAATGATGCATGGACTTTGTTTTGACAATGAATATACTCTTTAAGAAATAGTGAAAAGATAGTATCATGGTCTTTTAATGAAAAATAATCTTTTGAACAAAAAAAGTATCGGCGTAATTAGCTTCAAGCGAATTGAAAGTCTTATTATTTAGGAAATATAACATTTAACATTAGTATGAGATGCAAACCAAGATCAACGACTTCATTGGTGGAAGGAAGTAAACACATTTAGTGTTTTATTGGTGTGTAGACTTGTTAGTTTGTATTCATAAACTTGGTTGTTTAGCTACATGTGTTAATTTGATGATTACTGTATCAAAAAGTGTATTTGTAACCAAAAGATGATCCTTGCTAACCAGAAATGATGGGGGGGACACTTTATTTTGGAATTCAACCAATTAATATCAATAGGAAATACAAATCACGAACAAGGACTCCATTGTTTGTTGGAATTGATTAAATTCATGGTCTAAATGGTGCATGGACTTTGTTTTTACAATGAATATACTCTTTAAGAAATAGCCAAAAGATAGTATCATGGTCTTTTAGTGAAAAATAATCTTTTGATGAAAAAAAGTATCGGCGTAATTAGCTTCAGGCGAATTGAAGGTCTTATTATTTAGGAAATATAACATTTAACATTAGTATGAGATGCAAACCAAGATCAACAACTTCATTGGTGGAAGGAAGTAAACACATTTAGTGTTTTATTGGTGTGTAGACTTGTTAGTTTGTATTCATATACTAGGTTGTTTAACTACACGCGTTAATTTGATGATTACTGTATCAAAAAGTGTATTTGTAACCAAAAGATGATCCTTGCTAACCAGAAATGATGGGGGGGACACTTTATTTTGGAATTCAACCAATTAATATCAATAGGAAATACAAATCACGAACAAGGACTCCATTGTTTGTTGGAATTGATTAAATTCATGGTCTAAATGGTGCATGGACTTTGTTTTTACAATGAATATACTCTTTAAGAAATAGCCAAAAGATAGTATCATGGTCTTTTAGTGAAAAATAATCTTTTGATGAAAAAAAGTATCGGCGTAATTAGCTTCAGGCGAATTGAAGGTCTTATTATTTAGGAAATATAACATTTAACATTAGTATGAGATGCAAACCAAGATCAACAACTTCATTGGTGGAAGGAAGTAAACACATTTAGTGTTTTATTGGTGTGTAGACTTGTTAGTTTGTATTCATATACTAGGTTGTTTAACTACACGCGTTAATTTGATGATTACTGTATCAAAAAGTGTATTTGTAACCAAAAGATGATCCTTGCTAACCAGAAATGATGGGGGGGACACTTTATTTTGGAATTCAACCAATTAATATCAATAGGAAATACAAATCACGATCAAGGACTCCATTGTTTGTTGGAATTGATTAAATTCATGGTCTAAATGGTGCATGGACTTTGTTTTTACAATGAATATACTCTTTAGGAAATAGCCAAAAATAGTATCATGGTCTTTTAGTGAAAAATAATCTTTTGAACAAAAGGATCTGCATAATTAGCTTCAAGCGAATTGAAAGTCTTATTATTTAGAAAATATAACATTTCACATTAGTATGAAATGCAAACCATGATCAATGACTTCTTTGGTTGATGGAAGTTAGCACATTAAGAGTTTTATTTTGGTGTAGACTTGTTTGTTTTAATTTATATTCTAGGTAGTTTAGATAAAGTGTTAATTTCATGATTACTGTATCAAAAAGTTTGTTTGTAACCAAAAGATTATCCTTGCTAACCAGAAATGATGGGAGGGACACTTTATTTTGGAATTCAACCAAATAATATCAATAAGAAATACAAATCACCATCAAGGACTCCACTGTTTGTCGGAATTGATGAAATCCATGGTTTAAATGGTGCATGGACTTTGTTTTTACAATGAATATACTCTTTAAGAATTAGCCAAAAGATAGTATCATGGTCTTTTATTGAAAAATAATCTTTTGAACAGAAGGATCGGCGTAATTAGCTTCAAGCGAATTGAAAGTCTTATTATTTGGCAAATATAACATTTAACAATAGTATGAAATGCAAACCATGATCAATGACTTCTTTGGTTGATAGAAGTTAACACATTTAGCGTTTTGTTTTGGAGTTGACTTGTATGTTTTAATTCATATACTAGGTAGTTTAGATAAAGTGTTAATTTCATGATTACTGTATGAAAAAGTGTGTTTGTAACCAACAGACGATCCTTTCTAACCAGAAATGATGAGAGGGACACTTTATTTTGGAATTCAACCAATTATTTTGGAATCAATAAGAAATACAAATCACGATCAAGGACCCCATTGTTTGTTGGAATTGATTAAATCCATGGTCTAAATGGTTCATGGACTTTGTTTTTACAATGAATATACTCTTTAAGAAAGACCCAAAAGATAGTATCATGGTCTTTTAATGAAAAATAATCTTTTGAACAAAAGTATTGACGTAATTAGCTTCAAGCGAATTGAAACTCTTATTATTTAGGAAATATAACATTTAACATTAGTATGAGATGCAAACCAAGAACAATGACTTCATTGGTGGAAGGAAGTAAACACATTTAGAGTTTTATTTTGGTGTAGACTTGTTAGTTTTTATTCGTATACTAGGTAGTTTAGATAAAAGTGTGAATTTCATGATTACTGTATCAAAAAGTGTGTTTGTAACCAAAAGATGATCCTTACTAACCAGAAATGATGGGTGGGACACTTTATTTTGGAATTCAACCAATTATTTTGGAATCAGTAAGAAATACAAATCACGATCAAGGACTCCATTGTTTGTTGGAATTGATTAAATTCATGGTCTAAATGGTTCATGGGGTTTGTTTTAACAATGAATATACTTTTTAAGAAAGACCCAAAAGAGAGTATCATGGTCATTTAATGAAAAATAATCTTTTGAACAAAAGGATCGGCGTAATTAGCTTCAAGCGAATTGAAAATCTTATTATTTAGGAATTATAACATTTAACATTAGTATGAGATGCAAACCATGATCAATGACTTCATTCGTGGAAGGAAGTAAACACATTTAGTGTTTTATTGGTGTGTAGACTTGTTAGTTTGTATTCATATACTAGGTTGTTTAGCTACAGGTGTTAATTTGATAATTACTGTATCAAAAAGAGTATTTATAACCAAAAGATGATCCTTGCTAACCAGAAATGATGGGGGGGGGACACTTTATTTTGGAATTCAACCAATTAATATCAATATGAAATACAAATCACGATCAAGGACTCCATTGTTAGTTGAAATTGATTAAATTCATGGTCTAAATGGTGCATGGACTTTGTTTTGACAATGAATATACTCTTTAAGAAATAGCCAAAAGATAGTATCATGGTCTTTTAATGAAAAATAATCTTTTGAACAAAAAACGTATCGGCGTAATTAGCTTCTAGCGAATTGAAAGTCTTATTATTTAGGAAATATAACATTTAACATTAGTATGAGATGCAAACCAAGATCAACGACTTCATTGGTGGAAGGAAGTAAACACATTTAGTGTTTTATTGGTGTGTAGACTTGTTAGTTTGTATTCATAAACTTGGTTGTTTAGCTACATGTGTTAATTTGATGATTACTGTATCAAAAAGTGTATTTGTAACCAAAAGATGATCCTTGCTAACCAGAAATGATGGGGGGGACACTTTATTTTGGAATTCAACCAATTAATATCAATAGGAAATACAAATCACGAACAAGGACTCCATTGTTTGTTGGAATTGATTAAATTCATGGTCTAAATGGTGCATGGACTTTGTTTTTACAATGAATATACTCTTTAAGAAATAGCCAAAAGATAGTATCATGGTCTTTTAGTGAAAAATAATCTTTTGATGAAAAAAAGTATCGGCGTAATTAGCTTCAGGCGAATTGAAGGTCTTATTATTTAGGAAATATAACATTTAACATTAGTATGAGATGCAAACCAAGATCAACAACTTCATTGGTGGAAGGAAGTAAACACATTTAGTGTTTTATTGGTGTGTAGACTTGTTAGTTTATATTCATATACTAGGTTGTTTAGCTACACGTGTTAATTTGATGATTACTGTATCAAAAACTGTATTTGTAACCAAAAGATGATCCTTGCTAATCAGAAATGATGGGGGAACATTTTATTTTGGAATTCAACCAATTAATATCAATAGGAAATACAAATCACGAACAAGGACTCCATTGTTTGTTGGAATTGATTAAATTCATGGTCTAAATGGTGCATGGACTTTGTTTTGACAATGAATATACTCTTTAAGAAATAGCCAAAAGATAGTATCATGGTCTTTTAATGAAAAATAATCTTTTGAACAAAAAAAGTATCGGCGTAATTAGCTTCTAGCGAATTGAAAGTCTTATTATTTAGGAAATATAACATTTAACATTAGTATGAGATGCAAACCAAGATCAACGACTTCATTGGTGGAAGGAAGTAAACACATTTAGTGTTTTATTGGTGTGTAGACTTGTTAGTTTGTATTCATATACTAGGTTGTTTAGCTACACGTGTTAATTTGATGATTACTGTATCAAAAAGTGTATTTGTAACCAAAAGATGATCCTTGCTAATCAGAAATGATGGGGGGAACACTTTATTTTGGAATTCAACCAATTAATATCAATAGGAAATACAAATCACGAACAAGGACTCCATTGTTTGTTGGAATTGATTAAATTCATGGTCTAAATGGTGCATGCACTTTGTTTTTACAATGAATATACTCTTTAAGAAATAGCCAAAAGATAGTATCATGGTCTTTTAATGAAAAATAATCTTCTGAACAAAAGGATCGGTGTAATTAGCTTCAAGCGAATTAAAAGTCTTATTATTTAGGAAATATAACATTTAACATTAGTATGAGATGCAAACCATGTTCAGTGACTTCATTAGTGGAAAGAAGTAAACACATTTAGTGTTTTTTTGGTGTGTAGACTTGTTAGTTTGTATTCATATACTAGGTTGTTTAGCTACACGTGTTAATTTGATGATTACTGTATCAAAAAGTGTATTTGTAACCAAAAGATGATCCTTGCTAACCAGAAATGATGGGGGGGACACTTTATTTTGGAATTCAACCAATTAATATCAATAAGAAATACAAATCACGATCAAGGACTCCATTGTTTGTTGGAATTGATTAAATTCATGGTCTAAATGGTGCATGGACTTTGTTTTTACAATGAATATACTCTTTAAGAAATAGCCAAAAGATAGTATTATGGTCTGTTAGTGAAAAATAATCTTTTGAACAAAAGGATCGGCATAATTAGCTTTAAGCGAATTGAAAGTCTTATTATTTAGGAAATATAACATTTAACATTAGTATGAAATGCAAACCATGATCAATGACTTCTTTGGTTGATGGAAGTTAACACATTTAGAGTTTTATTTTGGTGAAGACTTGTTTGTTTTAATTCATATACTAGGTAGTTTAGATACAAGTGTTAATTTCATGATTACTGTATCAAAAAGTGTGTTTGTAACCGAAAGATGATCCTTTCTAACCAGAAATGATGGGAGGGACACTTTATTTTGGAATTCAACCAATTAATATCAATAAGAAATACAAATCACGATCAAGGACCCCATTGTTTGTTGGAATTGATTAAATTCATGGTCTAAATGGTTCGTGGAGTTTGTTTGAACATTTAGGAATTATAACATTTAACATAAGTATGAGATTCAAACCATGATCAATGACTTCATTGGTGGGAGGAAGTAAACACATTTAGAGTTTTATTTTGGTGTAGACTTGTTAGTTTTTATTCATATACTAGGTAGTTTAGATACAAGTGTTAATTTCATGATTACTATATCAAAAAGTGTTTTTGTAACCAAAAGATGATCCTTGCTAACCAGAAATGATGGGAGGGTCACTTTATTTTGGAATTCAACCAATTGATATCAATAAGAAATAAAAATCAAGATCAAGGACTCCATTGTTTGTTGGAATTGATTAAATTCATGGTTTAAAAGGTTAATTGACTTTGTTTTCACAATGAATATATTGATTATGAAAGACTCAAAAGATAGTTTCATGGCCTTTTAAGGAAAAATAATCTTTGGAACAAAAGGATGGGTTCATTTAGCTTCAGGTGAATTAAAAGTCTTATTATTTAGGAATTATAACATTTAACGTTAGTATGAAATGCAAACCATGATAAATGACTTCATTGGTGGAAGGAAGTAAACACATTTAGAGTTTTATTTTGGTGTAGACTTGTTAGTTTTTATTCATATACTAGGTAGTTTAGGTACAAGTGTGAATTTCATGATTACTGTATCAAAAAGTGTGCTTGTAACCAAAACATGATCCTTGCTAACCAGAAATGATGGGAGGGACACTTTATTTTAGAATTCAACCAATTATTTTGGAATCAGAAAGAAATACAAATCACGATCAAGGACTCTATTGTTTGTTGGAATTGATTAAATTCATGGTCTAAATGGTTCGTGGAGTTTGTTTTAACAATGAATATACTCTTTAAGAAAGACCTAAAAGATAGTATCATGGTCTTTTTTAATGAAAAATAATCTTTTGAACAAAAGGATCGGTGTAATTAGCTTCAAGTGAATTGAAAGTCTTATGATTTAGGAATTATAACATTTAACATTAGTATGAAATGCAAACCATGATCAATGACTTCTTTGGTTGATGGAAGTAAACACATTTAGAGTTTTATTTTGGTGTAGACTTGTTTGTTTTAATTCATATACTAGGTAGTTTAGACACAAGTGTTAATTTCAAGATTACTGTATCAAAAAGTGTGTTTGTAACCAAAAGATGATCTTTGCTAACCAGAAATGATGGGAGGGACACTTTATTTTGGAATTCAACCAATTAATATCAATAAGAAATACAAATCACAATCAAGGACTCCATTGTTTGTTGGAATTGATTAAATTCATGGTTTAAAAGTGATGAGAATCATGGAGATGATGGGTTGGAAAGCTTCAACGGTTGCAAAGGGTCCATTGCACATTCTAGAAGGCCCAATAACACGAGTTAGAGCCAAAAAGATTAAAGAAGCCTTAAATGGGCTGATTCAGTACATTCAGGCCAACCTAGCTTCAAATGGTGTGAATTCAAGTTTGACAAGTAGTTCAGACATAATTAATATAATTAGAATACTTAATAGGGAAGAATAAGTAATAGCATTTCTTCCTAAATAAGAATTTATTATTTATGTTGGAATTTGTCTACATTTAAGAATTCTTCCAAAATAAAGATTTGTCCTAAGTAGGAATTTGTGCCTCTTTAGGATTGCTATCTTAGCCTATAAATAGGCACCCCTTGTAAGCTCTGGAGGCAGACAACTTTGAGTGAAATAGAAAGCAAGGGTTTTTTTTTTTTCCTTCAGTTCCTTTAAGGACTAAAGAACTTATCAAGAGGTAATTCTTCTTGTGGCGTTCTAATCGACTTATCACTCCCAATTCCTTTCTTTTCTGGAGTGTGGCGTCCATATCCTTCTTAAATACCCTAGGTTCGTGTTTCTTCCTAGGGTGGGTCTAGGGTTTGTGATATTAAACTCTGGTTTAGCTTTCCTGGTTGTTCTTGATTCCTTATGTACATTGGGTCCCTATGCCACGTCTTTTGGGGTTTTTTCGCATCAGTTGGTATCAGAGCCTGGTTCTAAATCAGGTTGAATTCACTCACTCTTCAATTTTTTATCTTTTGATTTATTTATTGTTATTTAGTTTGTCTATTATGTGCATTATCATTCAAATGCACAAATCTATGTTTTTACCCTTCTCTCTTTGCTTGTTTGTTTAAGCTCATAAACGTGCTAATTTCAATTCCAATTGCTCTGTTTAAGTATTCTACTATTGTTTTGCATTGAGGAAAAAAAAAAGAAAAAAAAAGCAAAAAAAAAGGGAAAACAAAAAACGAAAAAAAAAAGAAAAGAAAGGAAGGGAGAAGAACAAAAGAAAGAAACATCAAATTCAAAGTTATTGATAAGGTTAATAGTTTGGTCATATTGGCCACAATAATAATAAAGTTTTCTTACTCAACTTCAATTTTACCATCTGTTTCTCATTCTCTCCTCTAGGTTATATTACCCCTATCCTGATTTTTGTGAGTTTAGTTCATTAAAACCGTTTGTGTTGACATCCTTTTTTTCGTTTGATTCTTTGTTCTCCAATTTGTTCAATTCTACACCATTTAGCTTATTCTGTTCAAAATAAATACCCTTGATTTATGTCTTTGGTTCTTTATAAAGCTGAAAGGGAAAAATCTGAGTGGTAAAAGGTAGGAGTGAAAGTTCATATAAAGAAAAACCATAAAGAGTGTAAACACGAGGGAGTGTGACACAATCTTTCGAGTGACACACGTGAGGGAGTGTTTTGTGAGGTATCTTATTTGTTTTGTGTAGAAGTAAGACTATGACATCCAAAGACAAAGGTGTAGCTCAAGAGGGAGTTGTTGATGTGTCCCTCATGCTCAAAGCTATGCAACAACAATTTGAGCGCATGAATACCAGATTTGATGATATGGGGGAGAGGATGGAGGAGCAAGATAACACAATAGCAGAGTTGCAAAGGAGACATAGGGAATATGAGGCTCCCAAAGCAAGAAGCCAGTTGCCATGTGCCTATGACCATGAAGATGATGTAGAAGATGATGAGTTTGACGAACAAACTACAACGGTTAGAACTGGTAACAATAGAAGGGATCGAAGAGAATTTGGGAGGCAAGGCACCTATGACCATAATTTGGGCAGTATTAAAATGACGATTCTTTCATTCCAAGGTAAGAATGATCTTGATGCATACCTAGAATGGGAAAAGAAGGTTGAATTGGTTTTTGACTGCCACAACTATTCCGAGGAGAAAAAGGTAAAGCTTGCTGCAGTTGAATTTACTGATTATGCTATTATTTGGTGGGATCAACTTGTTTTGGCTAAGAGAAGGAATCATGAGCGGCCTATTGATATATGGGAGGAGATGAAGGCTATCATGAGGAGAAGGTTCGTCCCTAATCATTATTACAGGGAGTTAGTACCAAAGGCTACAAGGGCTCACTCAGGGCACCAAAAGTGTGGAGGACTACCACAAGGAGATGGAGATTACCATGATTAGGGCCAATGTAGAAGAAGATAGAGAGGCAACCATGGCTCGATTTTTGCAAGGGCTAAATAGGGACATAGCAAATGTGGTTGAATTACAGCACTATGTGGAATTAGAAGATATGGTGCACATGGCAATGAAAGTTGAAAGGCAACATAAATGAAAGGGTTCCATACAGTTTGGGCAGAATTCAGGTTCTACCTCATCGTGGAAGCCAAATTGGAGTAAAAGGGACGAGATGGCCAATTACAAGCACAAAGTCGACCTACCCAAGCACAAGAATGTGGGTTCTAGCAAGGAGACAGGTAAATTTGAACCCCAACCTAGTAGAAATAGAAATGTTAAATGCTTTAAGTGTTTGGGCAGGGGTCACATTGCATCTCACTGTCCAAATAAGCATGCAATGATCCTAAGAAGTAATGGTGATGTTGAAACTGAAAGTGAATCAGATGATGATTCTGTGCCATCATTAGAGGGTGAATGTGATGGAGAGGAGTATCCAGTTAACGGAGTGGCTCTCGTTACAAGGCGAGCATTGAATGTGCAAGCAAAAGAAGAAAATGAGGTGCAACAAGATAACATCTTTCAGACAAGGTGTCTTATCAAAGATAAGGTATGTAGTATGATCATTGATGGTGGGAGTTGCACTAATGTTGCTAGCACAACTATGGTTGAGAAGCTGGATTTACCTACTATGAAGCATCCTAGACCATATAAACTTCAATGGTTGAATGAGAGTGGTGAGGTGAAGGTAAATCAGCAAGTGCTCGTATCATTTTCTATCGGAAGTTACCATGATGAAGTTTCATGTGATGTTGTACCTACGCATGCAGGACATATTCTATAAGGAAGACCATGGCAATTTGATAGGTGAGTTATGCATGATGGATTCAAGAATCGATATTCCTTTGTAATGAATGGAAAACCTGTCATTCTTGTACCATTGTCACCTCAAAAAGAATACGAGGATCAATTAAGGATTAAAAATGAGAGTGAACAGAAAAAAGAGATTGATAAAAGAGAAAAAGGAGAAGAAAATGTGAGGACACAAGAGAAAGAGAAGAAAAGAGAAAATCTCTAAGCAAAAGGAAGTGATGTCAAAAGAGCATTCTATGCCAAACAGCCTATGATTGTACTTTTGTACAAGGAGGCTTATTTTAACACTAACAAGTTTGACCAATCGTTGCCTAGTGTTGTTGTTGCACTATTGCAAGAATTTGAAGATGTATTCCTTGATGATATCCCAAGTGGATTGCCACCTAATAGAGGAATTGAGCATCAAATTGATTTCATCCCAGGTGCATCCATCCCTAACCGACCAGCATATAAGAGTAATCCTGAGGAGACAAAGGAGCTTCAAAGGCAAGTTGAGGAGCTTATGTCCAAAGGATACGTGAGAGAAAGCATGAGTCCATGTGCTGTTCCTATCCTACTTGTACCAAAAAAAGATGGGACTTGGAGGATGTGTGTTGACTGTCGAGCAATCAACAAAATCACTGTAAAGTATCGTCACCCCATACCTAGATTAGATGACATGTTAGACGAATTGCATGGCTCATGTGTCTTCTCTAAAATTGATTTGAAAAGTGGATATCATCAGATTAGGATGAGAGAGGGAGATGAGTGGAAAACAGCTTTCAAAACTAAGTATGGGTTGTATGAGTGGCTAGTTATGCCATTTGGTCTCACTAATGCACCCAAGCACTTTTATGCGACTAATGAATCATGTTTTACGTGCATTCATGGTAGATTTGTAGTTGTGTATTTTGATGATATCTTGGTCTATAATAAAACCCTAGAAGATCATCTTGATCATTTACGTTCTGTTGTAAGTGTTTTACGTTCTGAGAAATTGTATGCTAACTTACATAAATGTTCCTTTTGTATTGAACAGATCACATTTCTTGGCTATGTTGTCAGTGCTAAAGGTGTTGAAGTTGACGAGGAAAAAGTTAAGGCAATTCGTAATTGGCCTACACCTAAGTCAATTAGTGACGTGCGTAGCTTTCATGGTTTAGCTAGTTTCTATAGACACTTTATTAAAGACTTTAGCACCATTGCAGCATCACTCACTGAGCTTATAAAAAAGAACATAAGTTTTAGGTGGGGTAGTGACCAAGATAAGGCTTTTAATTGCATCAAGGATAAATTAAGTTCTGCACCCTTACTTGCTTTACCTAACTTTGCAAAAGCTTTCGAGATTGAGTGTGATGCTTCAGGTATTGGCATTGGAGCTGTTTTGATGCAGGAAAGGCGCCCAATTGCTTACTTTAGTGAAAAGTTAAGTGGAGCAAGCCTTAATTATCCTACTTATGATAAAGAGATGTATGCATTGGTACGGGCTTTAGAGACATGGCAACATTACCTTTGGCCTAATGAGTTTATCATCCATACTGACCATGAATCTTTAAAGCACTTGAAGGGACAAGGAAAGTTGAACAAAAGACATGCTAAGTGGGTTGAATTTATTGAGACCTTTCCCTACATCATCCAATATAAAAAAGGTAAGGAAAATGTGGTTGCTGATGCATTATCTCACAGGTACGCCCTTATCTCTACACTTACTGCAAACTTATTAGGATTTGAACACATTAAGGATTTATATGTGAATGATCCTGACTTTGCTAATGTGTATAGAGCATGTGAGGTGTCATCCTTTGAGAAGTTTTATAGGCATAAGGGTTTCTTATTTAGGGAAAATCATTTATGCATGCCTATGAGTTCTTTAAGGGAGTTGGTTGTAAGAGAAGCTCATGAGGGTGGTCTAATGGGTCATTTTGGAGTTAGGAAAATCCTAGATGTCCTAAATGAACATTTCTTTTGGCCACGAATGAAACGAGATGTTGAGATGATATGTGCAAAATGCATCACATGCAAACAAGCTAAATCTAGAGTTTTACCTCATGGCTTGTATACCCCTCTACCCATACCTAACCATCCCTGGGTTGATTTATCTATGGACTTTGTACTAGGATTGTCACGAACAAAAAAGGGTAGGGATTCTGTATTTGTTGTTGTTGATAGATTTTCAAAGATGGCACACTTCATCCCATGTCATAAAACTGATGATGCAAACAACGTGGCTAACTTATTCTTTAGAGAAGTAGTACGTTTGCATGGCATGGCATGCCACGAAGCATTGTTTCAGATCAGGATACAAAGTTCTTCAGCTACTTCTGGAAGACTTTGTGGGGTAAGTTAGGTACTAAGCTATTGTTTTCAACTACTTGTCATCCACAAACTGATGGGCAGACTGAGGTAGTTCATCGAACTCTTTCTACGCTTTTGCGTGCTATTATTCGAACAAATTTGAAAGCATGGGAAGATTGTTTACCACATGTTGAGTTTGCGTATAATAGGAGTGTTCATTCTACTACTAGTTACTCTCCCTTTGAAATCATATATGGTTTTAATCCATTGACTCCTTTGGATTTGGTACCTATACCTGTCAATGAGTATGCCAACTTAGATGAGGAATGCAAAGCAGACATGATAAAAATATTGCATGAGAAGGTACGACAACATATTGAAAAACAAACTGAGCAACACGCATCTCATGTCAACAAGGGACGAAAGAAGGTGGTGTTTGAACCTGGTGATTGGGTTTGGGTGCATATGCGCAAGGAACGGTTCCCAGCTCAAAGGCGTTCGAAGCTACAACCCAGAGGAGATGGTCCCTTTCAAGTTGTCGCCCGCATTAATGACAATGCTTATAAGTTGGAACTTCTTAGTGAGTATAATGTGAGCGCAACATTTAATGTTTCTGATCTTTCCCCTTTTGATATAGGTGATGATTCGGGGACGAATCCTTTTGAGGGAAGGGGGAGTGATGAGAATTATGGAGATGATGGGTGGAAAGCTTCAACGGTTGCAAAGGGTCCATTGCACATTCTAGAAGGCCCAATAACATGAGTTAGAGCCAAAAAGATTAAAGAAGCCTTAAATGGGCTGATTCAGGACATTCAGGCCAACCCAGCTTCAAATGGTGCAAATTCAAGTTTGACAAGGAGTCCAGACATAATTAATATAATTAAAATACTTAATAGGGAAGAATAAGTAATAGCATTTCTACTTAAATAAGAATTTATTATTTATATTGGAATTTGTCCACAATTAAGAATTCTTCCAAAATAAGGATTTGTCCTAAGTAGGAATTTGTGCCTCTTTAGGATTGCTATCTTAGCCTATAAATAGGCACCCCTTGTAAGTTCTGGAGGCAGACAACTTTGAGTGAAATAGAAAGCAAGGGTTTTTTTTTTCCTTCAGTTCTTTTAAGGACTAAAGAACTTATCAAGAGGTAATTCTTCTTGTGGCGTTCTAATCTACTTATCACTCCCAATTCCTTTCTTTTTTGGAGTGTGACGTCCATATCATTCTTAAATACCCTAGGTTCGTGTTTCTTCCAAGGGTGGGCCTAGGGTTTGTGATATTAAACTCTGGTTTAGCTTTCCTGGTTGTTCTTGATTCCTTATGTGCGTTGGGTTTTTTCGCATTAGTCCCTAATAAGGAATTGAACCCTAACTCCACCATAAAAGCTAGCTCCAGAATAGAGGGTTGACCCAATCCTTATAAACAGCCCAAAGACCCCTCAGGAACCAATATGGGACACATCATTCCCGACCCCTTTAAACTGCATGTCCGCGTGCTGCCTCAATCGGCAATCGGCACAGTGTGCTACCTCAGTCGGCAATCGGCACAATGGTTGACCCTCTGAGGTTTGGCTCTTATACCACCTGATAAGGAATTGAACCCTAACTCCACCATAAAAGCTAACTCAAGAATAGAGGGTTGACCCAATCCTTATAAACAGCCCAAAGACCCTTCAGGAACTGATATGGGACACATCAAAAAGATTATTTTTCATTAAAAGACCATGATACTATCTTTTGGGTCTTTCTTAAAGAGTATATTCATTGTAAAAACAAAGTCCATGAACCATTTAGATTATGAATTTAATCAATTCCAACAAACAATGGAGTCCTTGATCGTGATTTGTATTTCTTATTGATATTAATTGGTTGCATTCCAAAATAAAGTGTCCCTCCCATCATTTCTAGTTAGCAAGGATCATGTTTTGGTTACAAACACACTTTTTGATACAGTAATCCTAAAATTCACACTTGTATCTAAACTACCTAGTATATGAATAAAAACTAACAAGTCTACACTCCAATAAAACAATAAATGTGTTTACTTCCTTCCACTAATGAAGTCATTGATCATGGTTTGCATCTCATACTAATGTTAAATGTTATAATTCCTAAATAATAAGACTTTCAATTCGCTGGAAGCTAATTACGCCGATCCTTTTGTTCAAAAGATTATTTTTCATTAAAAGACCATGATACTATCTTTTAGGTCTTTCATAAAGAGTATATTCATTGTAAAAACAAAGTCCATGAACCATTTAGACCATGAATTTAATCAATTCCAACAAACAATGGAGTCCTTGATCGTGATTTGTATTTCTTATTGATATTAATTGGTTGAATTCCAAAATAAAGGGTTCCTCCCATCATTTCTGGTTAGCAAGGATCATCTTTTGGTTACAAACATACTTTTTGATACAGTAATCATGAAATTAAAACTTGTAGCAAAACTACCTAGTATATGAATTAAGACAAACAAGTCTACACCCCAATTAAACTCTAAATGTGTTTACTTCCATCAACCAAAGAAGTCATTGATCATGGTTTGCATTTGATACTAATGCTAAATGTTATAATTCCTAAATAATAAGACTTTTAATTCACCTGAAGCTAAATGCACCCATCCTTTTGCTCCAAAGATTATTTTTCATTCAAAGACTATGAAACTATATTTTGTGTCTTTCATAATGAATATATTCGTTGTGAAAACGAAGTCCATGAACCTTTTAAACCATGAATTTAATCAATTCCAACAAACAATGGAGTCCTTGATCTTGATTTGTATTTCTTATTGATATTAATTGCTTGAATTCCAAAATAAAGTTTTCCACCCATCATTTCTGGTTAGCAAGGATCATCTTTTGGTTACAAACACACTTTTTGATACAGTAATCATGAAAGTAACACATGTATGTAAACTACCTAGTATATGAATTAAGACAAACAAGTCTACACCAAAATAAAACTCTAAATGTGTTTACTTCCATCAACATAAGAAGTCATTGATCATGGTTTGCATTTGATACTAATATTAAATGTTATAATTCCTAAATAATAAAACTTTGAATTCGCTTGAAACTAATTACGCCAATCCTTTTGTTCCAAAGATTATTTTTCATTAAAAGACCATGATACTATCTTTTGTGTCATTCTTAACGAATATATTCATTGTAAAAAAAAAGTCCATGAACCATTTAGACCATGAATTTCATCAATTCCAACAAGCAATGGAGTCCTTGATCGTGATTTGTATTTCTTATTGATATTAATTGCTTGAATTCCAAAATAAAGTGTCCCTCCCATCATTTCTGGTTAGCAAGGATCATCTTTTGGTTACAAACACACTTTTTGATACAGTAATCACGAAATTAAAACTTGTAGCTAAACTTCCTAGTATATGAATTAAGACAAACAAGTCTACACCCCAATTAAACAATAAATGTGTTTACTTCCTTCCACCAATGAAGTGATTGATCATGATTCGCATCTCATATTAATGTTAAATGTTATAATTCCTAAATAATAAGACTTTCAATTCGCTTGAAGTTAATTACGCCAATCCTTTTGTTCAAAAGATTATTTTTCATTAAAACACCATGATACTATCTTTTGGCTCTTTCTTAAAGAGTACTTTCATCGTAAAAACAAAGTCCACGATCCATTTAGACCATGAATTTAATCAATTCCAACAAACAATGTAATCCTTGATTGTGATTTGTATTTCTTATTAATATCAATTGGTTGAATTTCAAAATAAAGTGTCCCTCCCATCATTTCTGGTTAGCAAGGATCATCTTTTGGTTACAAACACTTTTTTTGATACAGTAATCATCAAATTAACACGCGTAGCTAAACAACCTAGTATATGAATAAAAACTAACAAGTCTACACTCCAATAAAACAATAAATGTGTTTACTTCCTTCCATCAATGAAGTCATTGATCATGGTTTGCATCTCATACTAATGTTAAATGTTACAATTGCTAAATAATGAGACTTTCAATTCGCTTGAAGCCAATTACTCCGATCCTTTTGTTCAAAAGATTATTTTTCATTAAAAGACCATGATACTATCTTTGGGGTCCTTCTTAAAGAGTATATTCATTGTAAAAACAAAGTCCATGAACCATTTAAACCATGGATTTAATCAATTCTGACATACAATGGAGTCCTTGATCATGATTTGTATTTTTTGTTGATATTAATTGGTTGAACTCCAAAATAAAGTGTCCCTCCCATCATTTCTGGTTAGCAAGGATCATCTTTTAGTTACAAAAATACTTTTTGATACAGTAATCACGAAATTAACACTTGTAGCTAAACTACCTAGTATATGAATTAAAACAAACAAGTCTACACCCCAATTAAACTCTAAATGTGTTTACTTCCATCAACCAAAGAAGTCATTGATCATGGTTTGCATTTGATACTAATGATAAATGTTATAATTCCTAAATAATAAGACTTTCAATTCACTTGAAGCTAATTACGCCGATCCTTTTATTCAAAAGATTATTTTTCATTAAAAGACCATGATACTATCGTTTGTGTCATTCTTAATGAATATATTCATTGTCAAAACAAAGTCCATGATCCATTTAGACCATGAATTTAATCAATTCCAACAAATAATGGAGTCCTTGATCGTGATTTGTATTTCTTATTGATATTAATTGGTTGAATTCCAAAATAAATTGTCACTCCCATCATTTCTGGTTAGCAAGGATCATCTTTCGGTTACAAACAAACTTTTTGATACAGTAATCATGAAATTAACACTTGTATGTAAACTACGTAGTATATGAATTAAGACAAATAAGTTTACACCAAAATAAAACTCTAAATGTGTTTACTTCCATCAACCAAAGAAGTCATTGACATGGTTTGCATTTGATACTAATGCTAAATGTTATAATTCCTAAATAATAAGACTTTTAATTCACCTGAAGCTAAATGCGCCCATCCTTTTGTTCCAAAGATTATTTTTCATTAAAAGACCCTGAAACTATCTTTTGTGTCTTTCATAATGAATATATTCATTGTGAAAACAAAGTCCATTAACCTTTTAAACCAGGAATTTAATCAATTCCAACAAACAATGGAGTCTTTGATCTTGATTTGTATTTCGTATTGATATTAATTAGTTGAATTCCAAAATAAAATGTCCCTCCCATCATTTCTGTTAGTAAGGATCATCTTTTGGTTACAAACACAATTTTTGATACAGTAATCATGAAATTAACACTTGTATCTAAATTACCTAGTATATGAATAAAAACTAACAAGTCTACACCAAAATAAAACTCTAAATGTGCTTACTTCCTTCCACCCATGAAGTCATTGAACATGGTTTGCATCTCATACTAATGTTAAATGTTATAATTCCTAAATAATAAGACTTTCAATTCGCTTGAAGTTAATTACGCCGATCCTTTTGTTCAAAAGATTATTTTTCATTAAAAAAGACCATGATACTATCTTTTAGGTCTTTCATAAAGAGTATATTCATTGTAAAAACAAAGTCCACAAACCATTTAGACCATGAATTTAATCAATTCCAACAAGCAATGGAGTCCTTGATCGTGATTTGTATTTCTTATTGATATTAATTGGTTGAATTCCAAAATAAAGGGTTCCTCCCATCATTTCTGGTTAGCAAGGATTATCTTTTGGTTACAAACACACTTTCTGATACAGTAATCATCAAATTTACACATGTAGCTAAACAACCTAGTATATGGATAAAAACTAACAAGTCTACACTCCAATAGAACACTAAATGTGTTTACATCCACCAATGAAGTCATTGATCCTGGTTTGCATCTCAGACTAATGTTAAATGTTATAATTCTTAAATAATAAGACTTTCAATTCGCTTGAACCTAATTACGTCGATCCTTTCGTTGAAAAGATTAATTTTCATTAAAAGACGATGATATTATCTTTTGGGTCATTCTTAAAGAGTATATTCATTGTAAAAACGAAGTCCATGAACCATTTAGACCATGAATTTAATCAATTCCAACAAACAATGGAATCCTTGATCGTGATTTGTATTTCTTATTGATATCAATTGGTTGAATTCCAAAATAAAGGGTTCCTCCCATCATTTCTGGTTAGCAAGGATCATCTTTTGGATACAAACACACTTTTTGATACAGTAATCATGAAATTAACACTTGTATGTAAACTAGCTAGTATATGAATTAAGACAAACAAGTCTACACCAAAATAAAACTCTAAATGTGTTTACTTCCATCATCCAAAGAAGTCATTGATCATGGTTTGCATTTCATACTAATGTTAAATGTTATAATTGCTAAATAATAAGGCTTTCAATTCACTTGAAGCTAATTACGTCGTTCCTTTTGTTCCAAAGATTATTTTTCATTAAAAGACCATGATACTATCTTTTGGGTCTTTCTTAAAGAGTATATTCATTGTAAAAACAAAGTACATGAACCATTTAGACCATGAATTTAATCAATTCCAACAAACAATGCAGTCCTTGATCGTGATTTGTATTTCTTATTGATATTGATTGGTTGAATTCCAAAATAAAGTGTCCCTCCCATCATTTCTGGTTAGCAAGGATCATCTTTTGGTTACAAACACTCTTTTTGAAACAGTAATCATCAAATTAACACATGTAGCTAAACAACCTAATATATGAATAAAAACTAACAAGTCTACACTCCAATGAAACAATAAATGTGTTTACTTCCTTCCACTAATGAAGTCATTGATCATGGTTTGCATCTCATACTAATGATAAATGTTATAATTCCTAAATAATGAGACTTTCAATTCGCTTGAAGCAAATCACTCCGATCCTTTTGTTCAAAAGATTATTTTTCATTAAAAAAGACCATGATTCTATCTTTTGTGTCAGTCTTAATGAATATATTCATTGTAAAAACAAAGTCCACGAACCATTTAGACCATGAATTTAATCAATTCCAACAAACAATGGAGTCCTTGATCGTGATTTGTATTTCTTATTGATATTAATTGGTTGAATTCCAAAATAAAGTGTCCCTCTCATCATTTCTGGTTAGCAAGGATAATCTTTTGGTTACAAACAAACTTTTTGATACAGTAATCATGAAATTAAAACTTGTAGCTAAACTACCTAGTATATGAATTAAGACAAACAAGGCTACACCAAAATAAAACTCTAAATGTGTTTACTTCCATCAACCAAAGAAGTCATTGATCATGGCTTGCATTTCATACTAGTGTTAAATGTTATAATTCCTAAATAATAAAACTTTCAATTCGCTTGAAACTAATTACGCCGATCCTTTTGTTCAAAAGATTATTTTTCATTAAAAGACCATGATACTATCGTTTGTGTCATTCTTAACGAATATATTCATTGTAAAAAGAAAGTCCATGAACCATTTAGACCATGAATTTAATCAATTCCAACAAACAATGGAGTCCTTGATTGTGATTTTTATTTCTTATTGATATTAATTGCTTGAATTCCAAAATAAAGTGTCCCTCCCATCATTTCAGGTTGCTAAGGATCATCTTTTGGTTACAAACACACTTTTTGATACAGTAATCATGAAATTAAAACTTGTAGCTAAACAACCTATTATATGAATTAAGACAAACAAGTCTACACCCCAATTAAACAATAAATGTGTTTACTTCCTTCCACCAATGAAGTGAATGATCATGATTCGCATCTCATATTAATGTTAAATTTTATAATTCCTAAATGATAAGACTTTCAATTTGCTTGAAGTTAATTACGCCGATCCTTTTGTTCAAAAGATTATTTTTCATTAAAACACCATGATACTATCTTTTGGGTCTTTCTCTTAAAGAGTATTTTTCATTGTAAAAAAACAAAGTCCATGATCCATTTTAGACCCACGAATTTAATCAATTCCAGCAAACAATGTAATCCTTGATCGTGATTTGTATTTCTTATTGATATCAATTGGTTGAATTCCAAAATAAAGTGTCCCTCCCATCATTTCTGTTTAGCAAGGATCGTCTTTTGGTTACAAACACTCTTTTTGATACAGTAATCACGAAATTAAAACTTGTAGCTAAACAACCTATTATATGAATTAAGACAAACAAGTCTACACCCCTATTAAACAATAAATGTGTTTACTTCCTTCCACCAATGAAGTGATTGATCATGATTCGCATCTCATATTAATGTTAAATGTTATAATTCCTAAATAATAAGACTTTCAATTCGCTTGAAGTTAATTACGCTGATCCTTTTGTTCAAAAGATTATTTTTCATTAAAAGACCATGATACTATCTTTTGGGTCTTTCTTAAAGAGTATTTCCATTGTAAAAACAAAGTCCATGAACCATTTAGACCATGAATTTAATCAATTCCAACAAGCAATGGAGTCCTTGATCGTGATTTGTATTTTTTATTGATATTAATTGGTTGAATTCCAAAATAAAGTGTCCCTCCCATCATTTCTGGTTAGCAAGGATCATCTTTTAGTTACAAAAACAGTTTTTTTGATACAGTAATCATGAAATTAACACTTGTAGCTAAACTACCTAGTATATGAATTAAAACAAAGAAGTCTACACCCCAATTAAGCTATAAATGTGACTACTTCCATCAACCAAAGAAGTCATTGATCATGGTTTGCATTTGATACTAATGATAAATGTTATAATTCCTAAATAATGAGACTTTCAATTCGCTTGAAGCTAATTACGCCGATCCTTTTGTTCAAAAGATTATTTTTCATTAAAAGACCATGATACTATCGTTTGTGTCATTCTTAATGAATATATTCATTGTAAAAACAAAGACTATGATCCATTTATACTATGAATTTAATCAATTCCAACAAACAATGGAGTCGTTGATCATGATTTGTATTTCTTATTGATATTAATTGGTTGAATTCCAAAATAAAGTGTCCTTCCGATCATTTTTGGTTAGCAAGGATCATCTTTTGGTTACAAACACAATTTTTGATATAGTAATCATGAAATTAACACTTGTATCTAAATTACCTAGTATATGAATAAAAACTAACAAGTCTACACCAAAATAAAACTCTAAATGTGCTTACTTCCTTCCACTCATGAAGTCATTGAACATGGTTTGCATCTCATACTAATGTTAAATGTTATAATTCCTAAATAATAAGACTTTTAATTCGCTTGAAGTTAATTACGCCGATCCTTTTGTTCAAAAGATTATTTTTCATTAAAAAAGACCACGATACTATCTTTTGGGTCTTTCATAAAGAGTATATTCATTGTAAAAACAAAGTCCACGAACCATTTAGACCATGAATTTAATCAATTCCAACAAACAATGGAGTCCTTGATCGTGATTTTTATTTCTTATTGATATTAATTGCTTGAATTCCAAAATAAAGTGTCCCTCCCATCATTTCAGGTTACTAAGGATCATCTTTTGGTTACAAACACACTTTTTGACACAGTAATCATGAAATTAAAACTTGTAGCTAAACAACCTATTATATGAATTAAGACAAACAAGTCTACACCCCAATTAAACAATAAATGTGTTTACTTCCTTCCACCAATGAAGTGAATGATCATGATTCGCATCTCATATTAATGTTAAATTTTATAATTCCTAAATGATAAGACTTTCAATTTGCTTGAAGTTAATTACGCCGATCCTTTTGTTCAAAAGATTATTTTTCATTAAAACACCATGATACTATCTTTTGGGTCTTTCTTAAAGAGTATTTTCATTGTAAAAACAAAGTCCATGATCCATTTAGACCACGAATTTAATCAATTCCAGCAAACAATGTAATCCTTGATCGTGATTTGTATTTCTTATTGATATCAATTGGTTGAATTCCAAAATAAAGTGTCCCTCCCATCATTTCTGTTTAGCAAGGATCGTCTTTTGGTTACAAACACTCTTTTTGATACAGTAATCACGAAATTAAAACTTGTAGCTAAACAACCTATTATATGAATTAAGACAAACAAGTCTACACCCCTATTAAACAATAAATGTGTTTACTTCCTTCCACCAATGAAGTGATTGATCATGATTCGCATCTCATATTAATGTTAAATGTTATAATTCCTAAATAATAAGACTTTCAATTCGCTTGAAGTTAATTACGCTGATCCTTTTGTTCAAAAGATTATTTTTCATTAAAAGACCATGATACTATCTTTTGGGTCTTTCTTAAAGAGTATTTCCATTGTAAAAACAAAGTCCATGAACCATTTAGACCATGAATTTAATCAATTCCAACAAGCAATGGAGTCCTTGATCGTGATTTGTATTTTTTATTGATATTAATTGGTTGAATTCCAAAATAAAGTGTCCCTCCCATCATTTCTGGTTAGCAAGGATCATCTTTTAGTTACAAAAAAACAGTTTTTGATACAGTAATCATGAAATTAACACTTGTAGCTAAACTACCTAGTATATGAATTAAAAACAAACAAGTCTACACCCCAATTAAGCTATAAATGTGACTACTTCCATCAACCAAAGAAGTCATTGATCATGGTTTGCATTTGATACTAATGATAAATGTTATAATTCCTAAATAATGAGACTTTCAATTCGCTTGAAGCTAATTACGCCGATCCTTTTGTTCAAAAGATTATTTTTCATTAAAAGACCATGATACTATCGTTTGTGTCATTCTTAATGAATATATTCATTGTAAAAAACAAAGACTATGATCCATTTTATACTATGAATTTAATCAATTCCAACAAACAATGGAGTCGTTGATCATGATTTGTATTTCTTATTGATATTAATTGGTTGAATTCCAAAATAAAGTGTCCTTCCGATCATTTTTGGTTAGCAAGGATCATCTTTTGGTTACAAACACAATTTTTGATATAGTAATCATGAAATTAACACTTGTATCTAAATTACCTAGTATATGAATAAAAACTAACAAGTCTACACCAAAATAAAACTCTAAATGTGCTTACTTCCTTCCACCACTCATGAAGTCATTGAACATGGTTTGCATCTCATACTAATGTTAAATGTTATAATTCCTAAATAATAAGACTTTTAATTCGCTTGAAGTTAATTACGCCGATCCTTTTGTTCAAAAGATTATTTTTCATTAAAAAAGACCACGATACTATCTTTTGGGTCTTTCATAAAGAGTATATTCATTGTAAAAACAAAGTCCACGAACCATTTAGACCATGAATTTAATCAATTCCAACAAACAATGGAGTCCTTGATCGTGATTTTTATTTCTTATTGATATTAATTGCTTGAATTCCAAAATAAAGTGTCCCTCCCATCATTTCAGGTTACTAAGGATCATCTTTTGGTTACAAACACACTTTTTGACACAGTAATCATGAAATTAAAACTTGTAGCTAAACAACCTATTATATGAATTAAGACAAACAAGTCTACACCCCAATTAAACAATAAATGTGTTTACTTCCTTCCACCAATGAAGTGAATGATCATGATTCGCATCTCATATTAATGTTAAATTTTATAATTCCTAAATGATAAGACTTTCAATTTGCTTGAAGTTAATTACGCCGATCCTTTTGTTCAAAAGATTATTTTTCATTAAAACACCATGATACTATCTTTTGGGTCTTTCTTAAAGAGTATTTTCATTGTAAAAACAAAGTCCATGATCCATTTAGACCACGAATTTAATCAATTCCAGCAAACAATGTAATCCTTGATCGTGATTTGTATTTCTTATTGATATCAATTGGTTGAATTCCAAAATAAAGTGTCCCTCCCATCATTTCTGTTTAGCAAGGATCGTCTTTTGGTTACAAACACTCTTTTTGATACAGTAATCACGAAATTAAAACTTGTAGCTAAACAACCTATTATATGAATTAAGACAAACAAGTCTACACCCCTATTAAACAATAAATGTGTTTACTTCCTTCCACCAATGAAGTGATTGATCATGATTCGCATCTCATATTAATGTTAAATGTTATAATTCCTAAATAATAAGACTTTCAATTCGCTTGAAGTTAATTACGCTGATCCTTTTGTTCAAAAGATTATTTTTCATTAAAAGACCATGATACTATCTTTTGGGTCTTTCTTAAAGAGTATTTCCATTGTAAAAACAAAGTCCATGAACCATTTAGACCATGAATTTAATCAATTCCAACAAGCAATGGAGTCCTTGATCGTGATTTGTATTTTTTATTGATATTAATTGGTTGAATTCCAAAATAAAGTGTCCCTCCCATCATTTCTGGTTAGCAAGGATCATCTTTTAGTTACAAAAACAGTTTTTGATACAGTAATCATGAAATTAACACTTGTAGCTAAACTACCTAGTATATGAATTAAAACAAAGAAGTCTACACCCCAATTAAGCTATAAATGTGACTACTTCCATCAACCAAAGAAGTCATTGATCATGGTTTGCATTTGATACTAATGATAAATGTTATAATTCCTAAATAATGAGACTTTCAATTCGCTTGAAGCTAATTACGCCGATCCTTTTGTTCAAAAGATTATTTTTCATTAAAAGACCATGATACTATCGTTTGTGTCATTCTTAATGAATATATTCATTGTAAAAACAAAGACTATGATCCATTTATACTATGAATTTAATCAATTCCAACAAACAATGGAGTCGTTGATCATGATTTGTATTTCTTATTGATATTAATTGGTTGAATTCCAAAATAAAGTGTCCTTCCGATCATTTTTGGTTAGCAAGGATCATCTTTTGGTTACAAACACAATTTTTTGATATAGTAATCATGAAATTAACACTTGTATCTAAATTACCTAGTATATGAATAAAAAACTAACAAGTCTACACCAAAATATAAAACTCTAAATGTGCTTACTTCCTTCCACTCATGAAGTCATTGAACATGGTTTGCATCTCATACTAATGTTAAATGTTATAATTCCTAAATAATAAGACTTTTAATTCGCTTAAAGTTAATTACGCCGATCCTTTTGTTCAAAAGATTATTTTTCATTAAAAAAGACCACGATACTATCTTTTGGGTCTTTCATAAAGAGTATATTCATTGTAAAAACAAAGTCCACGAACCATTTAGACCATGAATTTAATCAATTCCAACAAACAATGGAGTCCTTGATCGTGATTTTTATTTCTTATTGATATTAATTGCTTGAATTCCAAAATAAAGTGTCCCTCCCATCATTTCTGGTTAACAAGGATCATCTATTGGTTACAAACACTCTTTTTGATACAGTAACACGCGTAGCTAAACAACCTAGTATATGAATAAAAACTAACAAGTCTACACTCCAATAAAACAATAAATGTGTTTACTTCCTTCCACCAATGAAGTCATTGATCATGGTTTGCATCTCATACTAATGTTAAATTTTATAATTCGTAAATAATGAGACTTTCAATTCGCTTGAAGCAAATTACTCCTATCCTTTTGTTCAAAAGATTATTTTTCATTAAAAGACCATGATACTATCTTTGGGGTCTTTCTTAAAGAGTATATTCATTGTAAAAACAAAGTCCATGAAACATTTAAACCATGGATTTAATCAGTTCCGACAAACAATGGAGTCCTTGATCGTGATTTGTATTTTTTATTGATATTAATTGGTTGAATTCCAAAATAAAGTGTTCCTCCCATCATTTCTGGTTAGCAAGGATCATCTTTTAGTTACAAAAACACTTTTTGATACAGTAATCATGAAATTAACACTTGTAGCTAAACTACCTAGCATATGAATTAAAACAAACAAGTCTACACCCCAATTAAACTCTAAATGTGTTTACTTCGATCAACCAAAGAAGTCATTGATCATGGTTTGCATTTGATACTAATGATAAATGTTATAATTCCTAGATAATAAAACTTTCAATTCGCTTGAAGCTAATTACGCCGATGCTTTTGTTCAAAAGATTATTTTTCATTAAAAAACCATGATACTATCGTTTGTGTCATTCTTAATGAATATATTCATTGTAAAAACAAAGTCCATGATCCATTTAGACCATGAATTTAATCAATTCCAACAAACAATGGAGTCCTTGATCGTGATTTGTATTTCTTATTGATATTAATTGGTTGAATTCCAAAATAAAGTGTCCCTCCCATCATTTCTGGTTAGCAAGGATCATCTTTTGGTTACAAACACTCTTTTTGATAGAGTAATCATGAAATTAACAATTGTATGTAAACTACGTAGTATATGAATTAAGACAAACAAGTTTACACCAAAATAAAACTCTAAATGTGTTTACTTCCATCCACCAAAGAAGTCATTGATCATGCTTTGCATTAGATACTAATGCTAAATGTTATAATTTCGAAATAATAAGACTTTTAATTCACCAGAAGCTAAATGCGCCCGTCCTTTTGTTCCAAAGAATATTTTTCATTAAAAGACCATGAAACTATCTTTTGTGTCTTTCATAATGAATATATTCATTGTGAAAACAAAGTCCATTAACCTTTTAAACCATGAATTTAATCAATTCCAACAAACAATGGAGTCCTTGATCTTGATTTGTATTTCTTATTGATATTAATTGGTTGAATTCCAAAATAAAGTGTCCCTCCCATCATTTCTGGTTAGCAAGGATCATCTTTTGGTTGCAAACACACTTTTTGATACAGTAATCATGAGATCAACACTTGTATCTAAACTAGCTAGTATATGAATAAAAACTAACAAGTCTACACCAAAATAAAACTCTAAATGTGCTTACTTCCTTCCACCCATGAAGTCATTGAACATGGTTTGCATCTCATACTAAGGTTAAATGTTATAATTCCTAAATAATGAGACTTTCAATTCGCTTGAAGCAAATTACTCCGATCCTTTTGTTCAAAAGATTATTTTTCATTAAAACACCATGATACTATCATTTGTGTCATTCTTAATGAATATATTCATTGTAAAAACAAAGTCCAAGATCCATTTAGACCATGAATTTAATCATTTCCAACAAACAATGGAGTCCTTGATTGTGATTTGTATTTCTTATTGATATTAATTGGTTGAATTCCAAAATAAAGTGTCCCTCCCATCATTTCTGGTTAGTAAGGATCATCTTTTGGTTACAAACACACTTTTTGATACAGTGGTTATGAAATTGACACTTGTAAGTAAACTACGTAGTATATGAATTAAGACAAACAAGTTTACACCAAAATAAAACTCTAAATGTGTTTACTTCCATCAACCAAAGAAGTCATTGATCATGGTTTGCATTTTATACTAATGCTAAATGTTATAATTCCTAAATAATAAGACTTTTAATTCACCTGAAGCTAAATGCGCCCATCCTTTTGTTCCAAGGATTATTTTTCATTAAAAGACGATGAAACTATCTTTTGTGTCTTTCATAATGAATATATTCATTGTGAAAACAAAGTCCATTAACCTTTTAAACCATGAATTTAATCAATTCCAACAAACAATGGAGTCCTTGATCTTGATTTGTATTTCTTATTGATTTTAATTGGTTGAATTCCAAAATAAAGTGTCTCTCCCATCATTTCTGGTTAGTAAGGATCATCTTTTGGTTAGAAACACACTTTTTGATACAATAATCATGAAATTAACACTTTTATCTAAACTACCTAGTATATGAATAAAAACTAACAAGTCTACACCAAAATAAAACTCTAAATGTGCTTACTTCCTTCCACCCATGATGTCATTGATCATGGTTTGCATCTCATACTAATGTTAAATGTTATAATTCCTAAATAATAAGACTTTCAATTCGCTTGAAGTTAATTACGCCGATCCTTTTGTTCAAAATATTATTTTTCATTAAGAAAGACCATGATACTATCTTTTGGGTCTTTCTTAAAGAGTATATTCATTGTAAAAACAAAGTCCATGAACCATTTAGACCATGAATATAATCAATTCCAACAAACAATGGAGTCCTTGATCGTGATTTGTATTTCTTATTGATATTAATTTTTTGAATTCCAAAATAAAGGGTCCCTCCCATCATTTCTGGTTAGCAAGGATTATCTTTTGGTTACAAACACACTTTTTGATACAGTAATCATCAAATTTACACGTGTAGCTAAACAACCCAGTATATGGATAAAAACTAACAAGTCTACACTCCAATAGAACTGTAAATGTGTTTACTTGCTTCCACCAATGAAGTCATTGATCTTGGTTTGCATCTCATACTAATGTTAAATGTTGTAGTTGCTAAATAATAAGACTTTCAATTTGGTTGAACCTAATTACGCTGATCCTTTTGTTGAAAAGATTAATTTTCATTAAAAGAACA
This sequence comes from Ceriops zippeliana, assembly GCA_037897445.1. Classification (NCBI taxonomy): domain Eukaryota; kingdom Viridiplantae; phylum Streptophyta; class Magnoliopsida; order Malpighiales; family Rhizophoraceae; genus Ceriops; species Ceriops zippeliana. Next base: position 5,465 of record JBAPLH010001932.1, on the reverse strand, counting down.
TGATACTATCTTTTGGGTCTTTCTTAAAGAGTATATTCATTGTAAAAACAAAGTCCATGATCCATTTAGACAATGAATTTAATCAATTGCAACAAACAATGAAAGCCTTGATCGTGATTTGTATTTCTTATTGATATCAATTGGTTGAATTCCAAAATAAAGTGTTCCTCCCATCATTTCTGGTTAGCAAGGATCATCTTTTGGATACAAACACACTTTTTGATACAGTAATCATGAAATTAACAATTGTAGCTAAACTACCTAGTATATGAATTAAGTCAAACAAGTCTACACCCCAATTAAACTCTAAATGTGTTTACTTCCATCAACCAAAGAAGTCATTGATCATGGTTTGCATTTGATACTAATGCTAAATGTTATAATTCCTAAATAATAAGACTTTTAATTCACCTGAAGCTAAATGCACCCATCCTTTTGCTCCAAAGATTATTTTTCATTGAAAGACCATGAAACTATATTTTGTGTCTTTCATAATGCATATATTCGTTGTGAAACGAAGTTCATTAACCTTTTAAACCATGAATTTACTCAATTCCAAGAAACAATTGAGTCCTTGATCTTGATTTGTATTTCTTATTGATATTAATTGCTTGAATACCAAAATAAAGTTTCCCACCCATCATTTCTGGTTAGCAAGGATCATCTTTTGGTTGCAAACACACCTTTTGATACAGTAATCTTGAATGTAACACATGTATGTAAACTACCTAGTATATGAATTAAGACAAACAAGTCTACACCAAAATAAAACTCTAAATGTGTTTACTTCCATCAACCAAAGAAGTCATTGATCATGGTTTGCATTTCATACTAATGATAAATGTTATAATTCCTAAATAATAAAACTTTCAATTCGCTTGAAACTAATTACGCCGATCCTTTGGTTCAAAAGATTATTTTTCATTAAAAGACCATGATACTATCTTTTGTGTCATTCTTAACGAATATATTCATTGTAAAAACAAAGTCCATGAACCATTTAGACCATGAATTTAATCAATTCCAACAAACAATGGAGTGCTTGATCGTGATTTGTATTTCTTATTGATATTGATTGCTTGAATTCCAAAATAAAGTGTCGCTCCCATCATTTCTAGTTAGCAAGGATCGTCTTTTGGTTACAAACACACTTTTTGATACAGTAATCATGAAATTAAAACTTGTAGCTAAAGTACCTCGTATATGAATTAAGACAAACAAGTCTACACCCCAATTAAACAATAAATGTGTTTACTTCCTTCCACCAATGAAGTGATTGATCATGATTCGCATCTCATATTAATGTTAAATGTTATAATTCCAAAATAATAAGACTTTCAATTCACTTGAAGTTAATTACGCCGATGCTTTTGTTCAAAAGATTATTTTTCATTAAAACACCATGATACTATCTTTTGGGTCTTTCTTAAAGAGTATTGTCATTGTAAAAACAAAGTCCATGAACCATTTAGACCATGAATTTAATCAATTCCAACAAACAATGGAGTCCTTGATCGTGATTTGTATTTCTTATTGATATTGATTGCTTGAATTCCAAAATAAAGTGTCCCTCCCATCATTTCTGGTTAGCAAGGATGATCTTTTAGTTACAAACACACTTTTTGATACAGTAATCATGAAATTAAAACTTGTACCTAAACTACCTAGTATATGAATTAAGACAAACAAGTCTACACCCCAATTAAACAATAAATGTGTTTACTTCCTTCCACCAATGAAGTGATTGATCATGATTCGCATCTCATATTAATGTTAAATGTAATAATTCCTAAATAATAAGACTTTCAATTCGCTTGAAGTTAATTACGCCGATCCTTTTGTTCAACAGATTATTTTTCATTAAAACACCATGATACTATCTTTTGGGTCTTTCTTAAAGACTATTTTCATTGTAAAAACAAAGTCCATGAACCATTTAGACCATGAATTTAATCGATTCCAACAAATAATGTAATCCTTGATCGTGATTTGTATTTCTTATTGATATCAATTGGTTGAATTCCAAAATAAAGTTTCCCACCCATCATTTTTGGTTAGCAAGGATCATGTTTTGGTTACAAACACACTTTTTGATACGGTAATAATGAAAGTAACACATGTATGTAAACTACCTGGTATATGAATTAAGACAAACAAGTCTACACCAAAATAAAACTCTAAATGTGTTTACTTCCTTCCACCAATGAAGTCATTGATCATGGTTTGCATCTCATACTAATGTTAAATGTTATAATTCCTAAATAATGAGACTTTCTATTCGCTTGAAGCAAATTACTCCGATCCTTTTGTTCAAAAGATTATATTTCATTAAAAGACCATGATACTATCTTTGGGGTCTTTCTTAAAGAGTATATTCATTGTAAAAACAAAGTCCATGAACCATTTAAACCATGGATTTAATCAATTCCGACAAAAAATGGAGTCCTTGATCGTGATTTGTATTTTTTATTGATATTAATTGGTTGAATTCCAAAATAAAGTGTCCCTCCCATCATTTCTGGTTAGCAAGGATTATCTTTTAGTTACAAAAACACTTTTTGATACAGTACTCATGAAATTAACACTTGTAGCGAAACTACCTAGTATATGAATTAAAACAAACAAGTCTACACCCCAATTAAACTTTAAATGTGTTTACTTCCATCAACCAAAGATGTCATTGATCATGGTTTGCATTTGATACTAATGATAAATGTTGTAATTCCTAAATAAGGAGACTTTCAATTCACTTGAAGTTAGTTACGCCGATCCTTTTGTTCAAAAGATTATTTTTCATTAAAAGACCATGATACTATCGTTTGTGTCATTCTTAATGAATATATTCATTGTAAAAACAAAGTCCATGATCCATTTAGACCATGAATTTAATCAATTCCAACAAACAATGGAGTCCTTGATTGTTATTTGTATTTCTTATTGATATTAATTGGTTGAATTCCAAAATTAAGTGTCCCTCCCATCATTTCTGGTTAGCAAGGATCATGTTTTGGTTACAAACACACTTTTTGATACAGTAATCATGAAATTAACTCTTGTATCTAAACTACCTAGTATATGAATTGAAACAAACAAGTCTACACCAAAATAAAACTCTAAATGTGTTTACTTCCTTCCACCACTGAAGTCATTGATCATGGTTTCCATCTCATATTAATGTTAAATGTTATAATTCCTAAATAATAAGACTTTCAATTCGCTTGAACCTAATTACGCCGATCCTTTTGTTGAAAAGATTAATTTTCATTAAAAGACCATGATACTATCTTTTGGGTCTTCCTTAAAGAGTATATTCATTGTAAAAACAAAGTCCATGAACCATTTAGACCATGAATTTAATCAATTCCAACAAACAATGGAATCCTTGATCGTGATTTGTATTTCTTATTGATATCAATTGGTTGAATTCCAAAATAAAGTGTGCCTCCCATCATTTCTGGTTAGCAAGGATCATCTTTTGGATACATACATACTTTTTGATACAGTAATCATCAAATTAACACTTGTATGTAACCTAAGTATATGAATTAAGACAAACAAGTCTACACCAAAATAAAACTGTAAATGTGTTTACATCCATCAACCAAAGTAGTCATTGATGATGGTTTGCATTTCATACTAATGTTAAATGTTATAATTGCTAAATAATAAGGCTTTCAATTCGCTTGAAGCTAATTACGTCGTTCCTTTTGTTCCAAAGATTATTTTTCATTAAAAGACCATGATACTATCTTTTGGGTCTTTCTTAAAGAGTATATTCATTGTAAAAACAAAGTCCATGAACCATTTAGACCATGAATTTAATCAATTACAACAAACAATGGAGTCCTTGATCGTGATTTGTATTTCTTATTGATATTAATTGGTTGAATTCCAAAATAAAGTGTGCCTCCCATCATTTCTGGTTAGCAAGGATAATCTTTTGGTTACAAACACAGTTTTTCATACAGTAATCATGAAATTAACACTTATATCTAAACTACCTAGTATATTTATAAAAACTAACAAGTCTACACCAAAATAAAACTCTAAATGTGTTTACTTCCTTCCACCACTGAAGTCATTGATCATGGTTTCCATCTCATATTAATGTTAAATGTTATAATTCCTAAATAATAAGACTTTCAATTCGCTTGAACCTAATTACGCCGATCCTTTTGTTGAAAAGATTAATTTTCATTAAAAGACCATGATACTATCTTTTGGGTCTTCCTTAAAGAGTATATTCATTGTAAAAACAAAGTCCATGAACCATTTAGACCATGAATTTAATCAATTCCAACAAACAATGGAATCCTTGATCGTGATTTGTATTTCTTATTGATATCAATTGGTTGAATTCCAAAATAAAGTGTGCCTCCCATCATTTCTGGTTAGCAAGGATCATCTTTTGGATACATACATACTTTTTGATACAGTAATCATCAAATTAACACTTGTATGTAACCTAGTATATGAATTAAGACAAACAAGTCTACACCAAAATAAAACTGTAAATGTGTTTACATCCATCAACCAAAGTAGTCATTGATGATGGTTTGCATTTCATACTAATGTTAAATGTTATAATTGCTAAATAATAAGGCTTTCAATTCGCTTGAAGCTAATTACGTCGTTCCTTTTGTTCCAAAGATTATTTTTCATTAAAAGACCATGATACTATCTTTTGGGTCTTTCTTAAAGAGTATATTCATTGTAAAAACAAAGTCCATGAACCATTTAGACCATGAATTTAATCAATTACAACAAACAATGGAGTCCTTGATCGTGATTTGTATTTCTTATTGATATTAATTGGTTGAATTCCAAAATAAAGTGTGCCTCCCATCATTTCTAGTTAGCAAGGATCATGTTTTGGTTACAAACACACTTTTTGACACAGTAATCATGAAATTAACACTTGTATCTAAACTACCTAGTATATGAATTGAAACAAACAAGTCTACACCAAAATAAAACTCTAAATGTGTTTACTTCCTTCCACCAATGAAGTCATTGATCATGGTTTGCATCTCATACTAATGTTAAATGTTATAATTCCTAAATAATAAGACTTTCAATTCGCTTGTAGTTAATTACGCCGATCCTTTTGTGCAAAAGATTATTTTTCATTAAAAAAGACCACGATACTATCTTTTGTGTCAGTCTTAACGAATATATTTATTGTAAAAACAAAGTCCACGAACCATTTAGACCATGAATTTAATCTATTCCAACAAACAATGGAGTACTTGTTTGTGATTTGTATTTCTTATTGATATTAATTGGTTGAATTCCAAAATAAAGTGTGCCTCCCATCATTTCTGGTTAGCAAGGATAATCTTTTGGTTACAAACACAGTTTTTCATACAGTAATCATGAAATTAACACTTATATCTAAACTACCTAGTATATTTATAAAAACTAACAAGTCTACACCAAAATAAAACTCTAAATGTGTTTACTTC